>JAXGGA010007791.1:0-60464 GCA_038373865.1 Uloborus plumipes | reverse complement strand
ACAGCAAAGTTCTAACAATTGTTTTTATTCTAATTATGACTTGTATTTTTTCTCTGGTACCATTTTGAAAATGTGTTTTTAAATAAAATTGCAATTGCTGTTTTTAGCAGGGACATTTTTTGACTGCGATTCAAATATTAAAACAACTTTTTCGTTTAGAATTTCGTAATTAATTTTACAGAAAGAAAGCGGTTTGGAAAAAAATGTTTTGGTAAGGAATTTTATTTGTTATTCAGGGAGAGTGCTAAGTACGCGCTACTTGACATGGTCTTTATTTCTGAGGAAGCATGTGCAAATAATTCGATTGACTTTTTGATGCAGGAAAGCTTTTTAGCGAGCCGCCTTAGCGGGGAGTAGTTTGTTGAAACTTTCCTTGGTACTTTAAAGGCGAGCCGCCGTGGCGGCGAGTAGTTTGTTGAAACTTTCCTTGCTACTGTAAAGGCAAATCGCCTTGGCGGCGAGTAGGTTGTTAAAACTTTTCTCACTACTTTAAAGGCGAGCCGCCTTGGCGGAGAGTAGATTGCTTAAACTGTCTTCACTACATTAAAGCCCGTGCAACGCCGGGCCACGCAGCTAGTAAATGAATAAATTCTGAGACTTCCCGGTACTATTAAGACTAGTTGGACGCAAATTTAATGAAAACTTTTTTCTTCCTTGAATTGACATAATATCTTTCCTCAATTTCTCAAATTATGTATTGAACTGTGTTTTGTAGCTTACTCGGATGAAATTAAAGTTTTTTGAAAAATTAAACCAATTATCGAGGAAGGGAAAGCAATAGAAATCTATCATTTAAAAAGTTTCAAGTATATTCTTGCTTAAATTCAGTCTTCAAATTAATTTGCCTTCTTTACTAACACATTTAACTTTATCTTTGTTAATATTATTCATTTTTGTTTTTCTTACTGATTAAAAAACGTGTCCCATTAACCGGAGATAGAGCAACTACAATAGAAGCATTACAATAGGGATAATTATTGCTGAGAAGGGCATGATCAACCGAAAGTACAGCAGTTAAATCACAAAAATATCATCAAGAAATACTTTTTACGTTGCAAATAAAAAAAAACAGCTCAACATATCCTTATACATTTTAATGTTTAAGAATGAAAACAGTATTTAAATGACACATTTTTTTAAAGATTTAAATTAATAAAGTTCCACATTATTTTTTTATTTATTATTATTCAAAGCAGTTTCCTTTTAAGATTATATTTTAAGATTATTTTGTATATTTGAAAATAAAGAACACTTTTATGACAGTTTAAAAACAAAATCAATTAATATTTAAGTAATATTTAGATAGGATCGATCTAAAATATTTTTAGATTGCAAAAAAATCTTATAAGAAGGCTTTCAAAGACATGTAAAAATGCAATATATTCTTTCAAAGCTTTTCAGATATTGTTCGCGACGCGTTCAAACATTTTCAAAAGAAAAAATATACATTTGAACAACGTCGTTAATTAGTGATTAAAGTACTTCTTGTACTCTAAAGTGTTTACAAAAAATTGCTCTTTCGTTTTTTCGTATCAAAAATACTCAACTGTAGCTACAACGCATTTGTATTGCACTTTAAATTTAATTTTAAGATTTATTTTTGCAGTCTTAGGAAATTCATTTCGTAAAAGAATGTGTAAAAATACTTACGCAAACTAACATCGAGTTGGGATACAAGTACTTAGAAAATCTGGAGTGAATCAAAAGTTTATTTGAAACTGTGTTCTTTTTTAGCGGAAAAAAAAATTTTATTTCAAGAAAAAAAGCGAACATTTTTAGAAATATGTAAAATTAGTTGCACTGCATTTTCTTTACTTAAGCAATAACGAAGTTCTTAAACGACATACGAGAAAAAGTAATATATATTTCTTACAAGACATACTTTTCAAGCGTTTTGATCAAAGTTTTCACTCTAAAAATGAAAAAGGAAGAAAATAAAATCTTCTTAAACTAGTTGTTCAAAAACATGTTTTGCATATACATAACTTACGAGAGAGAACTCAATTTGAGAGCTTTTTACCATTGAAATCGTACATGTTTCTTGTAAAAAAGAAGCAACAAATAACTGCATGCATTGATTAATAACGTTCAACAAAATATTACTTAGAATCTAATGCATTTTAAGATTTTATTTTTAGCTATTTTCTCTTTCAAATAGATGCAAATTGCACAAATTCAGTTAAACATCCATCGTGAACTATTGGAATTACTGATGGAATAGTTTTAATGGTTTTCGCTTGCCTGTTTATCAGAAATTATTCGATTCATTGGTAAAAGAAAAATAAAAGAATAACGTACAAGTTTTACAAGAAAAATGTACTCTACGTTACTAACTTGTGTCTTATTTCAAGTTTTCTCGGCAAATTTTTAACTGACACAGTTAAAATATTACACAGTTTAGGTCCTTAGCTCTTCCCCAGGGGACCGGCGCGGTAGAATCACGTGCAGGAGGGTCCACCAACATATAAATCACCAAGAAAAACTTTGGTCAGCTTTTTATAATTTTCTATTCATTCCGTTTCTTATTGCTCTAGTTCTTTCTCTTATTATTTTTTAATTTATTTTTATTTCATATTTATTTTCAGTTGTTTATTTACTTGTTTTGATTTTATTTTCAAGCAATGACGTATTGCTATTTATTTTCCTTTTCAGCCCTATACTCGACTGCAACCTTTCTTGACTATAGAGAAATGAGCTGAGACCAAGCAAAGGAAGTAGTTCCTTGCGCGTGTCCGAATTTCGAGTAAAATTAAATCCTTCCCTTTAGAAATCGAATTAGAGTGTTTCATCTACGCATATATATCCTTTTTTTTGTCATAATATTCGTAACTTTCTTAATATTTTCAATTTTACGAACGGAGTAGCGCTGAAGCGTAATCCATTCGAATCGAACGCGCCAGCCAGTAAAAGTTCACGCACAGTTGGAGATCTCCTGTAATTCGCCAAGAAGGTTTCTGTTAACGTTTATCTTCCGCGCGTAGTGACTTCAGTGTCAACTTAAGTTGTTGTCGAGTATAGTGATAGTGTGGTTCCTTTTCCAGATTGAACCCGGAGCCTGCACCTCGGAGGTCCACCGGCCCCTGATGCAGGTCCTTGGCTTCCACTCATCTTTCTTTGGTGGCGCACATGTCCTACACACACAGTGGCGCCGACTCCATGGGGCTTGGGGGGGCTCGAGCCCCCTCAATAAAAAGTTTGGGGGGGGCGGAGCCCTCCCAATAATTTAAGAGAATTTTTAAATGTATTATGCTTGGTAAAATCACAAAACTATGTTTTCCTTGTTTGACGATAGTTACTTTGTAAAATACATTCCGTAATAAACTAAAACAAATAACTAATACTGTAGAAAGCAGAATAACTGAAAACGAGTGGTCTGAATCATGATAGTGTTTTCGCAAATTGTCGAGTAAAGTCTGGTGCCGGCAGGTAGACTAGGATTGTGGCGATATCAAAATGGCTGAGGCAGGAGCCCCTGGAATCCTCGTGTCGCGTCGCTTTGAGGCTTCGAGACATTATACGACGCTATGTCTAAAGTCCACGGCGCTGGAGCAGTCATTCTAAGTACAATGTTTCGTTCAGTGCATGCAGCAGACGTATTTAGTATTCCGACTTAATCGTTGCAATGGATAAATTTGTTATCAAAAAGCCACGTTTGGAAGTTGATGATACTGCGAATCAACATCCGGTAATTATTGTGTCGTCAATTGCTTCGTCGTCTTCAGGCGAGAACTTTTCACAGCCTGAACCTGAGCAATCCGGGAAGGGAAGATCATTTCAGAAGTCCTGGTTGATCAAATATTCTTAGATAGAATATGAAGCATCTTCCGAAAAAATTTTTTGCAAAACCTGCAAAGAGGCAGATGCTATAAATCTATTACAATTTTCTTCAAAAAAAGATGCATTTATTTCTGTAGGATTTTCTAACTGGAAAAAGGCTTTGGATAAATTCCGTCGTCATGAAAATACGCTTCCGCATAAAGAAGGTGTTTTGAAACTAAATTCCATTTCTAACCAAAGTGTGGCCTATTTCTAACCAAATTGAATGAACAGTTAAATAGTGATATGAAGAAAGGCCGTTTAGTTCTTGAGACAATTTTTACTAGCGTTCACTTTCTATGCCGACAAGGACTAGCAATTAGAGGGCACGAAGATGTAAACTCAAATTTTTTTCAATTGCTGAAACTCCGAAAGAATGACGTACCTGACTTAAAAGATTGGTTAGGGCGTTCAGGGTATAAGTGGACGTCCCATGATATTCAAAATGAGATCATTGATCTACTGGGAAAGTCTGTGTTGAGAAAGGTATTGGCTTCAATCAAGAAGACTGAACATTTTTCGATTATGGTTGACGAAACAAGTGATTCTTCGATTCACGAACAAGTGTCATTTTGTATTCGTACAGTCGATGATTCGTTAATCATCAACGAAGACTTTATTGGCTTATACGAGACCCCCAACACTGAATCACAAACTCTGTTTAGTATTTTAAAAGACATTTTTGCTCGTCTTGATTTGTCAATGGACTGCTCTGCTCATTTGACTGCACTGCTCACAGTTTAAACTTGGCAGTTGTGGACTGGACAGTCTTCGCCATCTTACGTCTATGAGGGATATTATGGCTTTTGCCAAGAACTTAATAAACACCGTGAAGGAGTCCACCAAAAGGATGGGACTTTTCAGAAGCATACGCTGTGAGAACGTCAACGACCAAGCTGGTCTACGACCCCTTTGCCCGACTCGATGGACTATGCGAGCTTCTAGTATTTTGAGAGTATTGAAAAACTTTGAAGAACTTCTAGAGTTTTTTGAAACATTTTCTGCAGAGGACAAAACAGAGGCAGGTTACAAATATGTTGGCTATCTTGAGTCAATGTTACAATTCAAGACTTATTTCTTTTTAAGTCTTTATTGCCACGCAATTAGCCCAGTAGAGGACGTCAATGAAAAAATTCAATACCCTCATTTAAGTGTGGCTGATCTGGGAAAAATATACGAACGCTTAATTTGTATATTGAATGGAAGGCGAGATAGTTTTGAGCACTTTTGGGAATTGTGTTTAAAAGAAAAACCTTCACAAGTTGATAGTCCTTCTCTTCCTCCGAATCGACGTATACAAAAGTATGAAAACAACGAAGCCAGCTCACCGCACACTTTCAAAACCCTAAAGGAATTCTACAAAGCACTTTACATTGAAGTTTGTGAAACGGTACAATCCTGCATTACTGAGCGGTTTGCATCAACTGGACTCACACAGGTCATTGCAGTTTAACAAGAGTGCTTGCTTTTAGTAAACAGAGGTGAAACAAGTTTTGAAAATTCAACTGAGTTTTTCAGAAATGATCTAGACATTGAGAGACTGCGCTTACACTTCAATATGTTAGCGGACATCGCTAATGAAGAACAACTGGACTTGAAAAACATGCATGATGTAAAAAATTACATTACACAAGAGCCTGCAATTGGAGAAATGGTGTGTGAAATAGTGAAGTGCATTAAGCTACTTCAAGCCGTTCCAATCACAACAGCAACAGCAGAGCGGTCATTTAGTGCCCTAAAACGTCTGAAATCATGTCTTTGATCAACAATGGGACAGAAGCGATTGAACAACTTGGCTGTTCTTCATGCCCACCGAGATGTTTTGGATGAATTGGATATCCGACCAATCATGAACGACTTCATATCCAGTTATCCAGTCAGACGGTTGACATTTGCACTTTTCTAAAGACACTCTAGCCCTAATAATGGTATTGAAAGCAATATTAAAAATCTTTATAAAATAGAGAATTAAATACATACAGAATAATATATTTTCAGTTTCGAAATATTAGTAGTGGTTTAATACTTTACATATTAGTTACTATAGTACTGTATTAATTACTTTCAAATACTTGAATACTTTTAGGGTGAAAGACATAATGAAATTTTGACTAAAAGTATTAAGCTTACTGTATTGACTGTATTAAAGCATTAACTTTGATATATTATTTTTATTTAATAAATTCTAAGCCTTGTTCAAAGCAAGCTTAAATTAACTATTTCACTTATTAATTTAAGTGCTAATATTGTGCGACAGCTATATATTATGTTTTATTTTTTAATGATAGTTTAAGATTTATTTAAATATAATTTCAGTATTTTCAGAGCTATACATTCACTGCTCTCAAATTGTCTGTAACCACAACTGTTACTATAAATTAAATTAGCTTTTTTCACGAAAATACCGTGCGTGTTTATGTTTTGGCTCGTCTTTAAAAGCTAAAAAATGCGTCAGACTTGTCGAGTATCGAGAGTCGAGTTTTTGGGGTTCTAATGTTAATCATATAACTCTAAAATTCTTTAAAAAATAAATTTAAAACTGACTTTTTTTATCTAAAATTTAGAAAATTTCCCGGGGTTATGGGCCCCCCCAATATTTTTTATAAGTCGGCGCCCCTGTACACACACACACACACACACACACACACACACACACACACACACACACACACACACACACACACACACATCTATCACAAACATAATTTGAATTCAAATTGTCAAAATTGAAGTTACTTTTTTTCATTCCTTTTTTCCCCCAATAAGTACTGAGCTATAGTGAGATCAGTTAGCAATCTTTTCGATTTCTTAAAAAGAAAACTTTTATTTTTGAACTATGACAACGATATACAAATACTGACTTCAAAAAAGAACTTCAAGAAAGCTTTTAACATTAGAATCTAATTACAGAAAAACATGTTTGCTAGAAGAAAAAATCAATTAATATTATCATAAATAAGGTCTTTCTCTTCCAAGTTTCAACAAATAGGCCATTTCGCCATCACATGCGGGACAATCAAGCTATATAAATTCACCTGCATTTTGTAATATATCTTAGTATTTCAATTAAAGAGAAGGAAGCATAATTTTTAATCTTCATATTTGGTGCAAAGATACTTCTGTCAGTTATATTTTAATTTCATAATTTTCTTATTTTAAAGTTAATTTTTTGCATGCGTCACGTATAGGACATTTGAAGTCCACCTCTTGTACCCCTCTGTATGAATTATTTAATATTTTTGTTTTATTAATGTAGCAATGACGAAATAAATTGTTAGTTTTCAAAGCTGTTTTCTGAATTAAAGAAACGTACATCCTTTTGAGAAATAATTTAAATCGTTGAAAAAAAGTATGTGTAGGGTTATTCCACGAAGAAGTAAGTAGTCACTTTGTCCCCCACGCAACAGTTCATATATTTCCCTAGCTATATATTTCAAGTGATAATTCTGAAAGGTAATGACGAAATTTTTGCGTATACAGTAACAAAACGTTCATGATCTCATAAGCTACGAGTTGTGTTTATTACTATTTTCAATTGCTATTATTAATGCAATATATGAGGCATAAAGTGGTAGTCAAAATAACTATTTTTCATGGAACAACCCAAATATCAAACAAAACTTCATCTGCTTTAACTTCAAGACCCCTTCGGATTCAAATCAAGTATGTTCTTACACGGAACCAATCTTCTCAACTTGCACAACATCCTCGCTCGGTACAGTAACATTCCAACTGTGTGTCTAAACTAAGAGGCTATAGATTTACATTCATCATCTGTCTGAAACTTGCCAAACTCTGCAGATCTTTGTTTCAAAAGATAAACATTTCCGATATATCCTCGAAATAGAACATTGTTCCGATAAAGAAAAGGCAGAGTGCGTGACAAGAGATTTCCAGCGGCGAGACGTCTATTTTTACTAACTGGCTATTTTCCAAGTTTAAGAATATTGATTCCTTACTCACATTACCAGAGTTTTCTCTTTGATGTGAATTCTTTTCATGTCCTATAAATATAAAAAACAATGCCCTAGATTAAAATTTTTTATGATTACTTGTTTCTTGCTCTCATTACGAAAATATGTCTTATAGGGGGATTTTTTCCGTATTATCCAAAAGCATCAATAATATAATGATAATAATTGTAGTAATAATAATAATAATAATAATAATAACAATAATGATAAGAAATATAATAATAATGAATGTAATAATAAAAATAATAAATGTAATAATAATAAGAAGAAGAAGAAGAAAAAGAATAATAATAATAATAAGAAGAAGAAAAATAATAATAATAATAATAATAATAATAATAATAATAATAATAAAAATAAAAATAATAATAATAATAATAATAATAATAATAATAATAATAATAATAATAATAATAATAATAATAATAATAATAATAATAATAATAATAATAATAATAATAGTAAATGTAATAATAACAATAATAAATACAATAATAGTAAATGTAATAAGAATAAATATAATAATAATAAATGTAATAACAACAATAACCATAGCAAAAAAATTTATAACAATGTTTTGAAGTGAATATTGAGTTTCTCTGAAAGGTAGCAGGACACCTTTTCTAGAGGACAGAGAAGTCTGACCCGGGTTCGAATCCCGGCTCTAGCACGGATATACCTTTTCTCTCCTGTCCTTGTCCTTTCTTTCATGAATGTGTTGTTTTACTGTGAATAGTTGCCTGACCGAAAAGGGGTCCTTATGGAATGCGTATATTGTGGAAGTCGGACTTCACTTCAAATTGCGGAACAGTTGGAAAAGTAAAGCAGCGCAAATGAAATTGCCAACTTAGTTGGCAAAAGACAACAGCATTATTAGGCAGCCCGCTGGTTAAACCAGCGGGCTAGGTGCATGAACCTGCTACTCAAAGAAATTTGCCATATGCGCAGTATCAGATTCATCGATGTGTGGAGTTATTGTAAGCGAGATTGGATTGCTAGGGATGGCCTGCATCTGAGTTCTACAGGGGTTAAAATGGTTAGTGGTTTGGTTTTGGAGTATTCTGAGTCAAAAAACTAAGTTTGAAAGGGGGGCAGGGTTCACGGAGAAGGTTGCAAAAATATGCAAACTATTTGGGTTTAATTAGGAATGGTAATAAGGAGGAAAATAAGAGTAGTCATTTCAACAATTTTGATTCAAGAAATCGTAAGGGGTTGAATAAAAACAAGTTGAGCATGCTTAAGGTTTTTTATACCAATGCTCGCAGTATTAGGAACAAGATGGAAGAATTAAAAAGCATAATCACAAATGAGAATTTGGATGTAATTGGAGTTACCGAGACATGGGCTACCAAAAATGATGATGATTTATTGTGTATTCCTGGGTATAATTTGTTTAGACAAGATAGAGTGGGTAAAAGAGGTGGTGGGGTTTTATTTTATGTTAGAGATACTTTAACTTGCAATGAATTGGAAATAAATGACAAACCTAATGATATTGACATGGTTTGGCTAGAATTGATGAGCGGTAAGGGTAAAAAATTACGTTTGGGTAACATTTATAGGCCACCTAATCTAAGCCAGGGTCAAGATGAACAGATGTATCGTATTATTAGAGACATGTCGAGTAAGGGACCGGTAATTATAATGGGGGATTTCAATTTTCCGGGCATTGATTGGAATAATTCTTACCCCAATAATAGTAGAGAAGAGGAATTTCTAAAAGTAATTGGTGACTGTTTTTTAGATCAAGTTGTTTCTGAGGGAACACGGCAGGATACTGTTTTGGATCTTGTTTTCTGCAATGTTGAAGGCTCTGTACAGGCATTATGTGTAGGGGAGCATATTGGGGATAGTGACCACAACAGCATTAGGTTTGGGATTAAGTTTGATATGCACAAAGACAAAAATTTTAGGTTTGTACCTAATTTCAGAAATACTGATTTTGTCGCACTCAGGCAGAGTTTGAAAGCGGTTTTTTCATCAGGTTTGGACAATAGCGATGTAAATTTGCAGTGGACAGAGTTTAAGGAAAAACTAGCAAAAACAGTTGGAGATTTTGTTCCTTTTAGGAGAAAAGGGGTAAACACAAAAATTTGGCCCATGTGGTTCACTAGGGAAACTAAGGATGCTCTAAACCGTAAGCAAGCTGCTTTTCGTCGATTAAAAGAAACTGGTCACAGCGCAGACAGGCTACAGTATTGTGAGGCTAGGCGTAGTTTTAAGTATTTGGTACGGTTTCAGAAAAGAGAATTGGAACAAAAGCTGGCAGATAATATTGACAGGAATCCAAAGGAGTTTTTTGCATACGCAAATTCTGGGAAAGTTCGAAATAGTCAAATTGGGCCACTAGTAGATGAGCATGGAAATTTAATTCAGAATGATGGTGATATAGCAAATGTTCTAAATGACTTTTTTTCCAGTGTTTTTAACGATAACTGTATCTCAACAGTTGACACAAGCAAGACACAAGCTACTACACAGCTTGAGGACTTTGTATTTTCCAGGGAGGACGTTTTACTTTATTTGAAAAAAATTAAAACCACAAAAGCTCCGGGACCAGATAATATTTATCCAAAAATTCTAGTAGAATGTGCAGAGGAATTAGTTGACGCTATAGTTAATATATTCAATGCTTCGTATAACTCAGGGATAGTGCCAGAGGACTGGAAACTAGCTAACATTACACCACTCTTCAAGAAAGGGTCTAGAGGTAATGCAGGAAATTATAGGCCTGTGAGTCTGACTTCAGTGGTATGTAAAATTTTTGAAACATTGATCAAAATTAAGATTATGAATTTCTTAGAAAATAATGGGCTGTTGAGTAGTTTGCAGTATGGTTTCAGAAAAGGTAAATCGTGTGCTACTAATTTACTACATTTCTACGACAAGGTTACCTTGGCTTTAGATAGCAAAAAATGCGTAGATGTTGTTTACATAGATTTTCAAAAAGCTTTCGATAAGGTACCGCATGTAGCACTACTCAGCAAATTAGCTGGTATAGGGGTAGGAGGTAAAATTCTAGTTTGGGTTAGGAATTGGCTGACAGGAAGGAAACAAAGAGTAGTTGTTAGGGGTAACTATTCTAAATGGAGTGAGGTTTTAAGTGGGGTTCCCAAGGATCAGTTTTAGGTCCCCTTTTGTTTATTATTTTTATGAATGACATTCATGAAAATGTTTCTGGAAACATGAATTGTTTTGCCGATGATGTCAAACTTATGGGGGTTGTAGAAAATGACGAGCAAATAAATCAGCTGCAACAGGATTTGGATCATATTACTAAATGGGCAGACAAGTGGGGTATGGCAGTTAATGTTGGGAAATGTCAAGTGCTGCATTTCGGTCATGGAAATAAGCATACAAGCTATTATTTACAGGGTTCAGTCATTAGTAGGGCAGATAATGTTATGGATCTAGGTGTCTTAATAAATCAGGATTTCAAGTCCAGTCAACAGTGCAGCATAGCTAGTAACAAAGCCAATAGGATGCTTGGGTTTATTAAAAGATCTATTTCAAACAAATCTAAGAAGGTTCTTCTGCCTCTATATAGAAGTTTGGTAAGACCTCATTTGGAGTATGCTGTTCAGTTTTGGTCTCCTTATCTGAAGAAAGACATTAATTTATTGGAAAGGGTACAAAGAAGGGCTACAAGGTTAGTAAATGAATTTTCTAATTTAGACTATGATTCCAGACTTAGAATGCTTAATATGTATAGTCTTGAGCAAAGGAGAACCAGAGGGGACATGATTCAGTTATTTAAATTTATTAAAATGAATGATGTTGCAGGGTTGGAGTTTTGCAAGGAAAGCAGGACAAGGGGTCATTGTTTTAAGCTGTTTAAACCTCAGGCGAACCTGGAAATTCGAAAAAATTACTATTTTAGCAGGGTAGTGGGAACTTGGAACAGCTTACCGGAAGAGGCGGTAAAGAGCAATGGAGTAGATGGCTTTAAGAGGGCCATTGATCTTCATTGGGGTCTTTAATTTGACTAGGACCAGCCAAGTTGGGCCCTGAGCCTGCTGCTGGTCGCCACATTTGTATTTGTATTTGTATTTGTATTTATTGAATTTAAAATAAAATATATAATTCGTTTTTTAAATTAATAAGACGTATTTTATGATTTAATTTTTCTATACTACAATTGAGCTTCAATTATTGAATCAATTAGTACTAGACAATGTTCGGAAAATAAACATTCTGATAATTGGACTTAATCTTAAAAAGGTATATTTTATGTAATTATTGTATTCATATTTAAAATGGGAGGGAAAACTATTTTTAAGGATCACTCGCAGTATAATATTGGAATTTAATGAAATAAGTCTTCTATAAATGATTTTTAACATTATTATTGGTGCGTATATAGCACCCTTCTATATTTTTAGGATATCGCATTAGAACTAAATTTAGGTTCTGAAAACGGCTTCAGTATTAAATTAATAAAATTCATCTTTTATTTAGCGAAAATACTTTACGAACTAAGTTTTTTGCATCAATTCAACTACGCTTTTCCATCCTTCACATGGTCAACAAGCTTTTACACATTTATTTTTCTGTGCATTTTGCCACCCAATTCTCTCACGCTACTGTGACTCCGTTTTCTGAATATTATATTTGCATTTTTAGCGCTTACTGCTGAAATATAACAATATTTTACGAGTAAAACACATTACCAATTAAATATTCATCAATGACTTTATTCTATTCTTGGAAGCAAATTCGCATTAAAACGATATTCATATGGTATCTCAAATAACCTTTTAAAATGAAGTTTTGCGTTTGACATAATGTTCTGACATATTCATGGGAAAAACGGAATAATAAATGGAGATTCATCAAAAAATTGCAAAAAAATGTGAAGATTGGAAAAATTTAATTATGTAGAAGGTGGAGGGGAAAAAACTCAGAGTTTTTTGCTCTCCAAAAAGAAAAAAACTTCTTTCTCATGCGGATAAGTTTAAAATCAAGTAAGCTTTTTGTTAACGTTTTTTTTCTTCACAGAAAATAAATATAAATGCAAATCTTTTTTGAAGCATATCAAGTTATGCTTTTCTTCCTTGAAGATTAAACTAGTGAAAAAAGATCCTTAATGCTTTTACTACTGATTTACAAGTATTATTTATTTAAGCTTATTTTCACTTCGTTTTGACAGTAAGGATAACTTCAGGTATCCTTTCCATACTGTATGAAAATGATGTTTGAAAATAAGGAAATTCGCATCAACTTTAACGCCATTTAATACTTCATGGAAAATGGTTTATTGTTACCGAAATCAAAATTTCACTCTGTCAAAATCACACAATTTAAATGGGAGATGATAATCCTAAATATGAATATTCTTCTAATGGAAGAAATAGCTTTAAAGAATATTTCTGAGTATTAAAAATGGGTAAATATGTATATATTTTAAGTAGATTTCGACGGAAAAAGGTTTTTCGGCATCTTAAGAATAATAAAAAATTTACAAGCTTCATATATTGTACAAAGCGACTTTTGTATAACTATTTCTTGCTCTTTAAAAGTCGATGATTTTTTGAAAATTTATGTATTTATATTTCAAATTCGGTTTAATATATTTCACTATCTTTGTAGTAGACTGTATTGGTTGTATAAATGCTTCAACTAAAATATTATAAGAAAAAAATGTGTGAAACAAGATAAGTTGTCCGAAATAAAATCCGGCATGTTAAAAATACAACATTTACAAATGAACTGGATAAAAATATCTTGTAAAGCTATTGGCATGAATAAAGAAGAAATTTTAGTAGTAACTTATCAATTCAGTGAAATTGCAATGCACTGGAAACGATCCAGGGTAGATCGCTGCTCTAGCTTTAGTTTGCTTGTGAAATAAAATTTTCAGCAGAAGTTGACCCATGAGTACATTTTTATTTTTATGTCTACAATTGCTTTGCCTTTAGATGCCGGCGGACTGGTGTAGTGGTCAAGACGCTGGCCTTTCACGCCCAAAGGTGCGGTATTAAACCTCCCACCAGTCAGTAGATTTTTCAAGATGTAGAAAATCGACAGCGTTCATTCCGAATGATTATGCGGCATGTAAAAGATCCCTCAAATACTAGTTTGGCATGGAATATCTCTTTTGCAAAACTGAATTCAGTACAGTTTTGCATCGAATAGAGCCCGGGTGCCTCCAGCTAATGACAAAAGTGGGCGTTGAAATTCTCCGGACAAATGCCTTCACTGATATTGGAGCCGCATGAAAGAAAGAATACCGTTCTCTGGGAATGCACTTGATCTGCAAATGGTTGGTGGTCAATTCGAATCCCCGTTTGAAACAAAACAAAACAAAAACTTTGCCTTTAGATACTGCTATAAGAGCATTCAATGTTTTATCATTAGTCTCAGAAAAAAATACAAAGTAAGTCTTATGAGCCTACAGAAAATAATGAAGTTGTTTTCATTAGAACGTTGTTGAAGGAAAATTAAGTAAGTATGGTCGAAAAAGCAGCGAGAAAGGGGATGCGTGATGCATAAATCATATGCCCTTTCTGAAATTTTAATAATTTGGGTCTAAAAAGTTGACAAAAGATGAGGTGTTTTATTATTCAACTCAATATAAAATACATTAACTATTACATTATAACAAAAAAAGTTAAAAAGCAAAAAAAAATAAGTGCTAGAATTAACAAATCTGGGACATGCAACGTTTTCATTCACACGTCTAAAAATTAAAAAGGGGCTTTCCAAGCCTTATACTTTACTTCGCAATAATTCCACAATAGCTAGAGCGAGAAACAAGTGTAGGAGGTACTATTTTCACGCTGAAATGCGTTAGAGAGCTGTCTGTGTTGCAAGCTAGTGCAAGACAAACTGGTATTCCCAGAGACCTAAATGTGCATCTTACTACCATCCACCCACAGGCTGCGGATTGAAGACGATTTATGAAAAGGACTAAAACGACAGTAGAAGGCGTGGATCTGAACACCAGAGAATTACTACTTATCATAGTGGGCCGCCACCAGAGGATACGCTTAGTGTGGGACAGATAGTATGTACGGTTTGATCTCACAAAAACTTATTGGTTCGCCTTTGTTCCCAGAACAAAAGTGAACAGACATACAGGGTGTGGAAAAAAACTCAAAGTTTGTATCATCGAACTAAAGGTAAAGTAATATATATTTTAACGAAGGTGCTCATTTCTTTCTGTCAAAAGCTTTGCTAAGAAAATAATTTGTAATGCATCACCTAATTTCTATTTGGGGGGCGGGGGCATTTCAACGCCAAGCAAAGGATTCGCTATTTTGAAGTTGATTAAGCAAGGAGAACGTCAGTTTGCTTGCTGAATGTGCCTCAGTAAAAAATTTCTGAAGAAATATACTGTTTCAAGGAGCTTGGAAATGACAGCCAGTGACCAGGAAAGATAAAGAAACGCTCACTGACCGCTACCACGTATCATAAAGCTGTCAAAAAGAGTTCAATGAAATCCAAGAGTTTCTAAGAGTGGTTTAATTTAAAATGCCAATATGCGGCTAATCAGTGATTCTAATATGAAAAAAAAGAGCTCTAACATAAACTTTACAAGTCCCAAAAATTCCAGCTTTCAACTGAAGAAAACAACTCGTGTGGCTCCAAAGATACCAAAACTTTTGAGATCGGGCACAAGTCAGCTCTGAGAGAAATTTCTTTTCACCAAAAAGAAGCTCTTTTCCATCCAACTTGCTCATAACTCCAAAATCTGTAGGATTTGGTCTGTAGTCATTCTATGAACCTTGAAAAATGTTGAACATCGCAATATCCAAAGTCGACCCAGGTCTGGGGGGGGGGGGGCGGGATTTGTACAAGCGGCTAAAAATCTCTAGTTTTTGTGGAGGAAGGAATTAAAAGGAATCAAAGAGTCTATCCGTGGGACATTTTAGAAATTGTGGACATTTTAGAATTGTACTTTCGTGGGTCACTAGGTTTCTGGGCAATGTAACCGGCCGTCATTTAAGGAACATTTTCCTGACATGATATCTGTAGAGTCCCTACTCGCTTGATCTCGATCACATGGATTACAGTGAATTGGACATAAGGTTACCCCATATCACGCAAAAGTTTGGACAGGCTAAAGCAATCACTTCGGCGGGGAAAGGATGGATTAAAGGTAAAGGACTAGTGGCAAATGACTGAAAATTTCATTGCGCTGTTGGGACTCTGCATTGCTGCAAAAGGCGGCAACTTTGAAACTAATTATATTTACATGCAATACACTACCAAAAAAAAGTAATTAGTTAATGCCCCAAAGCCATGGCTAAGGCAGAAACATATGCATTACACCGCCAACTCGGTCTATTCTATCCAAGAACTGCAGTTTCATGTTAGTTGGCACTCATCAGCCAGGAATAGGAAGTAACCGAGCTGGTGGCAGACATCCTCTTATAAAATTTTCTTATTACTATAAGTCTACTCTTGTCAAAATTTGTTCTGTTATGTTATTTTTTTATTTATAATGTTGTTACATAAATAATTTCTTGCCCGAGTCTTTTTTTTTCTACACCCCTATAATCATTATATTGAATCTAGAAGTTCGACAATGTTTTCAGAGAAGTATGATAAAGCAAAATATAATTTGGCGAATGGAAATGCTACGCTGGTTATGCTCATTTGTTAAAAATCATTCACATATTTCGCTTAAAAGAAAAAAATTATTTTAATGCCTTGTTGTTGTTGTTGTTTTTCCTCTCTCAAATGAGTAGGAAAGTGACAAATGAAGGAAAATTAAAATTTCGAATACTTTTCTGAATGATTTATTTTCCTGTAGTTTAGGGAAGATTTAAAAGAAAAGAAAAACAATGTAAATAGATAAGAGATGAAAAATTTTCCTGAGTAAAATCACGCTTTAAGTGACAAACAAAAGAAAATGTTAAAAGTAATGACTTAAAAATATGAATAATTTACAGAGACAAGACTTTTCAAAAAAGAAAAACTTATACCTTAAGATATGAAATTAATTATTAAATAATGCTGGTAAACTCAGATTTTTTTATTTATTTTCTTTATTCATTTTTTTAATTTTACCTTTTTTAAAAATGATTCTGTCGAAAAAGCAATTTACAGAGTTTACCTTCTTTTTTTGGTCCCCCATTTGAGTTAGGATGAATTAAAATGATATAAACCACACAACAAAAAAATAATATTCTACAGTTAACAGTTTTTCAGGAAAATATTGCATGACCAGGTAATCTCTTTTCGAACAAGTATAAGCTTTATTTAAAAAAAATTCTCATTTCATTATAAAGTGTAGATTGTACTCGTACCACTGCTATTTCATTTTACTCGCTATTATTGCTCGCTAAAGAAATACTTTTCTAAGAAGTAATTTATTAGTGTCATAATATTAATAAAATTACTTTTTCTCGAAATTTCCTAATTCTAATGTGATTTTGTTTTTTTATACATGCATATCAACCTCTTTGTTATCATTTTTAAGTTGTGGAACTCTTAGGCAAAAGTTGCTAAATTAATTTTAAAGAATTATTAACTCCATTTTCTTATTTTTAAATGCAGTTGTAGATTTATTTATATATATTTTAAACCTTCTGTAATGCAATCATAGCGTAGGTTATAGCTCGCTTTACGGCAGTACATTAGAAAAAATATAAATGGCTAAACCATAAACTTTTATTCCTATTCACTTATTCATAAATGTTTATTTTTCCATATTTCTATCTTGTCTAGTTTTATACTTTTAATAGCAAAGAAAAAAAGGATATACATAGAATACAGCAAACTTTTACAAGTTTCAAAGAATATACATCATGTTGTTAAAGATCGTCATGCTCAATCTAATCTGCTATCTGAATGTATTTTTGATGGGGATACAAAACGTAGCTTTGATTTCAAAATTTGTTTCTTCGAAGTTGCACTAAAATTTTGAGTTGACTGTTTATCTATTTATAAAATGTTTGTTAAAATCTGAACACCCTTTCTGTAAGGAGAAACAGAGTAAACATTATATTTTGTGGAAGAACGAGTATGTGCAACTTATATTTTGCAATTTGTGAGTCAACACATTGCTTTTTTATCGTTAAATCCTTGAAACGAATCAAAGAATTAAGAAAAAATTTTCTTAAAGATCTTCTCTTATACAACTATCCTATTCAGCACCTTTTAGTAAAAGAAAAAGAAATAGGCACGTATAAACAATTTTTTATATGTTTCCTTATTTTGGAAAAAATATTATAAATTTTACAGAGCAAAAGTATATCTATGATGATTTAAGTTTGTATGAATTTGGTGCAAGAATTTAGAGATAATTTCATGCATACTCGAAATAACATCTCTATTATCTGAAAAAGATAGCTTGATAAAGGCACTTAATTTCCAAAATACTTTTTTGATTTGATAAAATTATTTCTTCTTCTTTTTTTTTTTTCTTGAATCGCTGTTAACCCATTTATGCCCAAGTTTTTTTTAACATTTTTTTTTTTTTTTTTTTTTCAATTTTTATCTGCTTAAAACTCTTACTTGGAATGGTTTACATACATTTTAGGCTTAAAATAGTTCGCCGTTGCCATATTTATTAAGTTATTTAACCTCCTGTTTATGGGATATTTTGCAGATATTTGAGCAAAATACGACCTTACTTGAATTCACTTTTGCAAAGTAACATTACAGAAAGCTCTCAATTTTAAACAAATAATTTTAAAATAGTTTAATTTTATGAAAAATAAGTTCGCAAAAAAAACTTACTTTCTGTGACTACCCATGCTGGATCGTTGCTTGACTGATTAGTCTGAAAATAGCTGTCAGTAAATAAACTCTAATGTCCAAATAGTGGCTCTAACTGGTTTTCTCAAGAAGGACCATTTAACATGTGAAAAACAGCTTTAGTAAAATGATATAGCCATTACAGATTTTTGTATGCAGTAACTAACAAGCGTCCCGTTTTTAGGCTACTGGGCATAAATGGGTTAAAATGAAGAAAACACGTTCGTGAATGAAAGCTTGTTTGGTTTATCAAAATATTTTGCAAAACTATGACATGTATCATGTTAGAAAATGTTTTATCACATTATTTAACCACTATGCCATAGAGTTGATGGCGAAAATTTATTCAAAACCGTTAATCCTAAAAAGCGTCATACGTGCGAAAATTTAATTAGATGTTTAGCTAATGTCGTTTCTGCTACTAACTCTCTTTATAATAAAAGTTGTACTTGTGTGCTCGATCTAAGTTCAGTATAAACATATGTTTACTGAATGTGAAGTGGTATATAAATATTTTATTCGTAGTATAATTTATAATCAGTAGAAATATGAATGAAGCCATATTTGTGTTAATGTTTACTTTTTTATCTCTTAATATGCAAAAAATGTTTTTCTTAAGAACTTTTCTTTTTTCTTAAAATACAAAAAATATTGATATAAATGTAGTGCATTTTACTTTACATTTATTTTACTACTTTACTAGAATATTCAAGAAACAAACATAGTTATCTTGTTGACTCCCCCCCTCCCCCCCTTCTCATAAAAAGTTGTTTGTATTTTGAGAAAGGTTTCATGAATATTTACTTCTGTGTAATCATTTGCTTTTCCATAAGAAATCACCTAGCTACTACCATTAACAAAAATAAGAAATTATTAATGTTGGTACAAACAAATAAACGAGAAATATTGAATGTATTTCTGCTTATAAAGTGCGTATTTATTTGATCTGTTGAATAATAAGGCATATAACAAAATGTCTCAAGAGTGCATATAATTAGCATGCCCTTTACCGCAATCTTTCAACCTTTCATTTTTTTCAGTGATTTATTTCCAAACGCAAACTAATTCTTTTAATCTTAATTCTTTGCTTAATGATATGAATAAAAACTACGAAAAATAATAATGAAAACGTAGTACTGACTTTTTGCTCCCTTATTCTTTTTCCAGCTCTTTTATGAAAGTCAATAGTGCAAAAAAATTGCTTCATTAACATCGATTTCTGTTTTTTCAAGTGAGTTTCTTTTCTTCCTTTTAAGGGTTATATTTGACTTATTGAATCTATTAAAACATTCATTCATTTTATTCAACAGATTACTCTGTTTATAACGCAAGATAAATGAATTTGTTTTCGTAAACAACATTATAAATTGATTTTGGTAATATATTTGCAGTACATCTTTCACTTTTATGGTTGAACTTCAGAAGAAAAAATTGGAAAGGGACTTTCTATTCACAGTAAAAACATTGTTCGTAAAAATGAAAATAGCAATACTAATGCGTAGTGTTTAATTAATTTGTAAGTTATATTATTTTTTTTAATCCAATCAGTGAAATTCCCTTGCTAGCATTTTTTTTTTTTTTTATAATACAAATTTTTATTAGTAAAATTGGAATTCAATTTCATACAGCATCTTGAGTTATACTTATCATATGCATGAATTTTCCCAGTGCGAACTGACAAGAAACAGCGTTTTTCATGAAAAACAGTGCACAAATGTTACTTATTTTTTGCATTGGCATTCGATAAACAGTTACATACTAAAGGCGAAAAATAAATCAATAAATAGCAGCACGGACAACAGGGGAACGGAATGTTTTCTTCAGTAGAAAGTACAGTCGACGCTCGATATAACGACCGTCTCCGTCCTACAGAAAACGGTCTTTATAACGAGTGGTCGCTATAAGAGATATAACATAGAGTATATTGGGATACAGTTGGGGGTTTTCTCACCGGTCGTTATATTAGGATGGTCTTTATAACGTGTGGTCGTTATAACGAGCGTCGGCTGTACTTCTTTTAGTAACTGATATTGTTCGAATGAGCAAAATAATAACATGGGGCCAGAAAATACTTTCACTTTCCCAACAGTTTTTTTTTTTTCTTATCATTTTTAATTTAATTACTTTTTCCCCATTCCTAAAAGAAAGCAAGGCCTCGTATAACGTCGGAAATGAAGAAATTCGGTGTGAAGCCAGGCCGACACATCAGCCATTCTGGATCGATCTATAGTAGCCATATAGCTCGGCAACAATGAAAACTCCGATCCAAAATGCCTGCTCATCTACAGTTACCTTGCTAAGCCCAAATAGTTCCCTTGTGAGGCCAGCAGTGAAAATGAAACAGCGATTGAGGGGATTCCATAAATTTTTCTAGTAACGATACAGCTTTTTTTAAGTAAAATTGACAGCGTTACTAAAGAATAAGCTGTACTGTTTCTAAAAAACTGCATGGAATTTCAGTATTCTAAACATTTTCTACTAGTACTGTAGTTATTTTTTTTAGTGTTGTAACCTTTATTGGAAGTCCAGTTTACTAGAGTTTTTCTAGTAGTGCTACAATTATTTTTTAGTGCTGAAACCTTCAATAAAGTCCTGTCTTCTGGAGATTTTCCAGTAGTACTGCAATTATTTTTTAGTGCTGAAACCTTCAATAAAGTCCTGTCTTCTGGAGATTTTCCAGTAGTACTGCAATTATTTTTTAGTGCTGAAACCTTCAATAAAGTCCAGTCTTCTGGAAATTTTCCAGTAATACTGCAATTATTTTTTTACTGTTGAAACCTTTATGGAAGTCAAGTTTGCTGGAGATTTTTTAGTAGTACTGCAATATTTCTTTTAACATGCAAATTATCATCTTGTTCAATCTGAGGTTATTTTTTGAATACGTACGACTTATTATTATTTTTTGAAGTTACGGTAAAAATTGGACTAAACCTACTCACGTAGCATGAAACGTTTAAAAATAATCAGAAGCTCAGTAACTTAAAAATCCACTAGAAACTCAATAAAATCTGTATTCCTGCAATATAATCAAGAGCTTAATATTATCTACTGAATCTTCAATGCGCATAATTTACAGCTATTTCTTTGAATAAATTAGTGTACGTTAGAAAAGAAAAAAAAACCCTCTCACCAACCTTTTAATGTTTAATTTCTAAATTGTCATTTCATTAGCATAAATGAACAATCAGTGCTTTCATTAAATCCCATTCATGAATATTTTAACAGGAAAAAGTGACACCTTGCTCATTTTTCTAAATTTAACTATTCTCAAAGAATAGGGCTATGGGGAATTTAATCGCTTTAATGATTGATTAATAAGAAAATAATAATTATTCTTATAGTATCTTACTAGAAAACTAAAGGAATCAATGTATTCTTGAAAATAAAACCAAACATTTGTTTTCTTACTGCGCATTAATATGTGTGTGGGGGGGAGGGTATCTTATTTATTTTTTTTTTATTATTTATTTTTATTTTTTTATTTATTTATTTATTATTTTTTTGAAAAAAAAAATTGTTTTTTCTCAATTATAAATTTTATTTCAGCATGTTACATGCAACCTTTTTTTTTTTTTTCAATGGTGCTATGGAAGCGGCTTTCGCCTTCTGCAGGCCCAGTGCGATCTCCCGATAAAGCATCCAGTCCTTCATGTGCCACCATTAAGGCGCTGATGCAATGGTGCGGATAATTCTGACGTCCAGTTTCCACCAGATGGAGGCACTTGGCGTCTCTTCGATGTGAAACTGCACTAGGAATTAAATTCCCACGGGATCTTTTACATGCCGCATAATTATACGACATAGGCGCTGAGGATTTTCTGCATCCCGAACGGCCACAACAGGTCAGAATCCGGGTTCAAGCCTTCGAACGCCAACGCCTTATCACCACGACACCAACCGACCGCTAAATGCAAGATGCATGCATACAAATCTTTGATAATAGACCAATACAAATACAAATACAAATGCGACGACCAGCAACAGGCTATGGGCCCAACAGGGCTGGTCCTAGTCAAATTGTAGACCCCAATGAAGATCAATGGCACTCTTAAACCTGTCTACTCCATTGCTCCTTTCCGCCTCTTCCGGTAAACTATTCCAAGTTCCCACTACTCTGCTAAAATAGTAATTTTTCCGTATTTCCAGGTTAGCCTGAGATTTAAACAGCTTATAACAATGACCCCTTGTCCTGCTTTCCGTGCAAAAATTTAACCCTATAATATCTTTCATTTTGATAAATTTAAACAACTGAATCTTGTCCCCCCTGGTTCTCCTTTGCTCAAGACTATACATGTTAAGATTTCTAAGTCTGGAATCATAGTCTAAATTAGAAAATCCATTCACTAACCTTTTAGCCCTCCTTTGCACATTTTCCAATAAATTAATAGGTTTAAATCTTGAAAAATTGAACCCTATCAACAAAACTAACCAACTTATGAGGGTAAGAAAGTCCACTAGGTAGTGACATATTAATACAATTCATATCTGTGGGAAGTCAGACTGAGAACAGAAGTTCTTAGTCTCAAAAAACACCACGCTATTTTGATTTAAATCAAAGGTATGTTGAAAAAAGTAGATTTATGAATCTCAGGAACTCAAATCTATTAAGAATGCTTTTCAGTTTACTTTCTTTAAAGACCTTAAAACTAGGACTTTCTTTAACTAGCAAAAAAAACTGAAATGAATGCCCTCTGTACAAATGAATGAATGAATGCATGTCCCTGTACTCCTCAAAAACTTTATAAAAATGTCGATGAAGTAGGGCAAAGCTCTAAATTTCATTTTCATTTTTTTTTTTAAGTTATAAAAGTTTGTATTATGTATTACACTGAAGTGACAAAAGTCATGGGATACCTCTTAATATCGTGTCGGCCTTCCTTTTGCCCGGCGAAGTGCAACAACTCGACGTGGCATGGACTCAACAAGTCGTTGGAAGTCTTCTGCAGGAATATTGAGCCATGCTGTCTCGATAGACGTCCATAATTGTGAAAGCGTTGATGGGGCAGGATTTTGGGCACGAACAGACCTCTCGATGGTGTCCCATAAATGCTCAATGGGATTCATGTCGGGCGATCTAGGTGGCCAAATCATTCGTTGGAATTGTCCAGAATTTTCTTCAAACCAATTGCGAACAGTTGTGGCCCGGTGACATGGCGCATTGTCATCCATAAAAATCCCATCGTTGTTTGGGTACATGAAGTCCATGAATGGCTGCAAGTGATCTCCAAGTAGCTGCACATAAGCATTTCCAGTCAATGTTCAGTCCAGTCGCACTAGAGGACCAAGTCCATGCCATGAAAAAACAGCCCACACCATTACGGAGCCACCACCAGCTTGAACAGTGCCTTGCTGACAGTTTGGGTCCATGGCTTCGTGGGGTCTGCGCCACACTCGAACCCTACCATCGGCTCTTACCAGCTGAAATCGTGACTCATCGGACCAGGCCACAGTTTTCCATTCATCTAGGGACCAACCGATATGCTCACGTGCCCACGAGAGTCGCTGCAAGCGATGTCGTTCTGTCAGTAAAGGCACTCGAGTCGGTCTTCTGCTGGAATAGCCCAAGAAATCCAAATTTCTCCGCACAGTTCTAGCAGACACGTCCATTGTACGTCCCACATTGATTTCTACGGTGATTTGACGCAGTGTTGCTTGTCTGTTAGAATTTACGACTCTTTGCAGACGTCGCCGGTCTCGATCTTTAAGTGCAGGCGGTCGACCACTGCGCTGTCCATGGTGGGATGTTATGCCTGAAATTTCATACTCTCGGCACACTCTTGACACAGTGGATCTGGGAATGTTGAATTCTCTAACGATTTCCGAAATGGCATGACCCATGCGTCTAGCTCCAACTAACATTCCGCGTTCAAAGTCTGTTAATTCACGTCGTGCGGTCATCATCACGTTAAAACCTCTTCACATGAATAACTTGAACAGAAATGAAAGCTCTGTAAAAGTACTGCGCATTTATACCTGTTCTATGCGATGCTACTGCCATCTGAAAATTTGCATATTGCTATCCCATGACTTTTGTCACTTCAGTGTATGTCTTGGTTTAAAATTTCATACTTTTACCCAGGAAATATTTTCAGTTACACCGTCTTTTCCTTACATAGAGACTACTACAAAGAAACTTTTTTAGAGAAGACATATTGATTAAGGAAGTTAAAAACATAAAAATCGATTTTGTTTCATTTTTACCTTTGGAAAAGAAATTATTATAAATTATATAATGTAGTAATATAGAGTAATGTATAGATAAAGTTAAACACTGCAATAAAATATACAATTTTAAAATGACATTTATTTGACATCTGTGTTACTCACAAAACTTGTTACAAGTAGGAGATGGGGGAAAAAACCCGTTTAACATTAGTCTCATTTTTTATCGCAACTATAGAATTTGAGTATATATTGAAAGAAATTTGTAGAGCATACAGTCCTAAAAACGACATTTAAACTAAGATTTCTGTTCAAATAGGCTTTAAAACTTCGATTTACTCCAAACCGGAAAGCCATTAGATGCGAAAAGGGGACATTTATATACGACAGGGCTTTAACACTTTCGTAACTGAGAAATTGTATTTTTTTTTTTTTTTTTACCGTGAATTCGCAGTTATGTCTGGGATATCTTT
The DNA here is from genome assembly GCA_038373865.1 of Uloborus plumipes. Classification (NCBI taxonomy): domain Eukaryota; kingdom Metazoa; phylum Arthropoda; class Arachnida; order Araneae; family Uloboridae; genus Uloborus; species Uloborus plumipes. The sequence continues at coordinate 35,332 of JAXGGA010007791.1, read as the reverse complement.
AAATATATATGTATGTATATATATATATATGTACATATGTATGTATATATATATATATATATATATATATATATATATATATATATATATATATATATATATATATATATATATATATATATATATATATATATATATATATATATGTATATATATACATATATATATATATATATAATCGTTTTCCTTTCTCCAAAAACAGTTTTGTGTCAAAAACTTGTTATATATATGAATCGGTTAGTGGAAAGACAGTACAGTACAAAAATTTCATTCTAGGTATTTTTTCAAAGATGAAGTTTTTTCAATATAACAAGTACTGTCTATAGTAAGGTAGTGCTTTTTTTTTTTTTTTAATTGTTAACCTGATCTATAAGACAGGCCCGTCAAATAAATACTCTGGACATTTTAATAAAAATGAATAGGATAGCAATTTACTAGAATAAAATTTCAACAAATTGAGACCAAAATAAAATTTCTAAACCGAATGGTTTTGGTTTTACAGAGGAAAAACTATGATTTTTGGCAGAAAATCGCTGGTTTTCAAAGCTTTGCCCTCTTTGAGGCACGTGTTGATATTATCCAACTAAGCTAAAACTTTGCAAAACATGTTTTTTAGCCCAGTTGTACATTTTAGGGGAGTGCCGCGAAAAATATTCAAAAACTGATTTTTTGTGACCACCTTATTGTAACACGCATAGAGCAAAACTGCTCCCGGTAATAGTTAAGGGCATTTTTAATAGCTTTTTCCTCAGCTGAGGTAAAATAATAAATCCTAGTATGGCTCCTTCGGACTTTTATGAAGCGTAAATAAATACCTACATAAATTGAATGTTTATCCAATAAATTAAAGCAAAAACTGTATGTGTCTATTAAACGCAAAAATGCATAAGTAGCACAAAAAGAGATTCAAAATATTTTATTATTGTTCTTGAAATTTCGGTACCCTGATCTTTTCCGAATTATAAATGCTTGGAGTGCTTTGTGTAAATGCAGCAAATGTTTTTACTATATTTATTTTCAACTGATTTATTCCATTTCAAAGAAGAAGAAAAAAGTAAGCACAATTCAGATCATTAAACAATGAACCATTCGAGCAGGCGAATAAATGAATAGAATCATGCAAGCGTAACATACTGCAAGTAAAATTTCGGCTCAAACAATTTACGTTGGCTCGAAATAAATTTCTGTATGGAAAAAACAAGGTTTGAATGGTGTGATTAAACCTACAGAAATTAATTTGTTTCGTATTTTTATTTTAAGAGCCTACATTTGTTTGATTTAAATAAAACTACCTGAAATTAGTATAAAATTTAAATTGGATAATTAATTGGAATAAAATCAAGTGAATTAGTTTTACACTTGAAAATCGGAAGCAGAGTATTTTTCTGCGTGTGATTTCGACTTAAGCGTATGCTGAAAAGAATTTTAATTAAAGTTTTCACTTAATTACTCATCAATTTATCACTTCATTTTTTTTTTCTTTTTGCAATTTGAATTTATAGAGAAGTGAAAAAAAATAATAATTATTTTTAGCTTTCAATTTTCAACATATTTGCTGAATGTCAGAGTTATTTGCAAAGCAATCGTACCACAAAGAGATTTCTACATGCATAAATACATCAAATCATACGCAAAGAAGCGTACAAAGCTTTCACCGTAATTTTTATAATACTGATTTGTTTTAAGCTTAAATTTATTCATTTTTTAATGTATTAACTCGAGATCAATAGAAAAAACTACGCGAGTTTCCCACAAGATCTTCGGCGAGAAACGATAGTGGAAAACAATTGAAGGCAGCGAAGCAAGTTTTGGCACTTGTTGGACAATTTTAAAGGTTTCCTTTTCAAATTAATGTTATTCCATACACAGTTTAAAATGGCATTTGCAATGCTAAGTGGCGTAGTTAGACTTGGCCTCCTACGCCTTTGCTCACGGGGTTTGAACTTGTTGTGCAAGTGGACAGGTCGTAGATTTTTGAAATGAAGAAAGGCATCCCCCATTTTGCATAATTATGCGGCAGATAGAAGAATATTCAATGGAGTGCAAAACACCTAGTAGGAATTTTGTGTGCCAATGGCATCCCCGCCTAAATGGTGGCATATAAAAAACTCGATATCATGTAGTGGGTTCGCACTAGACCTGTTGAAGGCAAAAGAATCTGATACAGATGGGGAGATTCCGGGTTCAAATCTCAGCTGGGATATCGTTGTACTTTCCCTCTCTTATCCTTTCTTCGAAGGAATGGGTTGTTGTGGCGTGGATAGTTGCCCACCCAATAAATGGGTCCTTATAGCATTCGTGTACTGTGGAAGTCGGACTTCGCACAAAATTACGGCACAGTTGGAAAAGTGAAGCAGCGCACCCCAAATTGCAAGCCTAGCTGTCGCAAAACAACAACAACAATACATCTAATTCCGAAAGAGGTAAATTTGTTGTAACATGAGAAGGAAACTTTTAAGGAATATATTTTTAAAAAATGATAAAAAGTCGCTTGGTTTCTCTCCGAGTATATGTTGCTAAATATCCGCAGCATTTCCACCTCATTTAAAGACCGAAACGAGGCAGAAATTCGTTTCGTCTATTTATCTAATGTTCACCCACTTGAAGAAAAAAGACATTTCTTCCGCTTCGTCAACATTCACCTTTGCACTAAAAAACCATTAATATCATTTTTCGTACAATATGGTTTGGAATTAATGTTTCCCCTTCAGTCTTCTTTTATAAAATCTTGCATTTATTAAACACATACACCGTTGAAATTTACCACTCTGGTGTTTTTCAACCCTTCTAAGATCTACCGCCTTCGCTCCCCTTCCCTTTCCCCCAAGCTTTAGTGAAGGCAATTTTAAGATTTTAGAAGTTTTGCCAGCAGACAGATGTAATTGCATTAAAAATTGTTAACTTCTAAAAAGTTCTGGAAGAGAAGGCAGCAATTTCTTTCTGGGGGGGGGGGGAGAAAATAAAACAATCGAAAAATAAATTGCACCGTTTCTTTCAAAACCCACTTGATTGGATTAACTTAATAAACATAGTGTAGATTTGTTTAGAATAGTTGACGGAAAAATCAACAAATCTAAAAGCTTCTATTTTTCCATACTATGGATAAATAAAAAGCTAAAAGATAAATTTTTATACTTTGTTTACAACTGAGTACAATAGTTGCAACTAGGGCTGCGACATCGATGTCGATGTTTTGGAAACATCGATGTTTTTGTAAGAACATTGATGTTTTTACCATCAATGTTTGAGGGTCGATGTTTTTCCAACATCGATGTTTTGGGTTCGATGTTGTTTTCGATGTCGATGTTTTATATTTTAGCAAAGAAAGCCAAAGAAAAATATACGCTAAGCATACTTATTAAAAAGTTTTCATTTTTAATCAGAAGTTGCAATATTAAATTCATTGCAAACAAAATTCTATGATTATTATCGATGTTTTGCTCTCGATGTTTCTGAGATTTGCTTTTGCGTTTTTTTCTTTTTGATGTCTTTTAATGATCGTTGCTTCGCATTTATTTCTTTTTTTTTTCTTCTTTCGGTGTCCTTTTTACATTTCAGCAGAAAACAAATAAAATATGCGATAAAAAAGATTCATCTTTCTTTAACCACTATAGTTTCAATATCTACCAAGTTGACAAAAAAATTGTTTTTTTTAAATAACGAACGATGTTTTTCTGTTAATGAATTTTAAGAATCGTTGTTTTGCATTTGAAATCTTTTTCGATGATCTTTTTGATCAACAGTTTACAGTATATATCTCTCTAAAAATGGTTTTCTTAATTGACATCGACATCTTACGGTTGATGTTTTTTCAAGTGACAAAAGGTGTATCTAATTGAACGATATAAACGTTTGTAATGGAGAGTAACTGAATAACTGTACATTCAAATGTGCAAATAATTAAATAAAAAAATATCGATGTTTGAAAACATCGATGTTTTTCGGTCGATGTATCAATACATCGATGCCCTTATTTTCCAACATCGATGTCTTGAAACATCAATGTTTTGCCTTCGATGTCGCACGCCTAGTTGCGAATACTACTTCCTTTAAATTTATCTTATAACTATTGATTGAAATATTGCATAGTAAAGACATTTATTATAAAAGTATGTGAGCAAGTGTGAACTTAAAAAAAAAATCTTATGTAGCGTACCCTCGGGTTTACTGATCTTCTAGGCCAACGCGTTGAGAGTTCGTTACAGCGGGGTTCAACAGTATAACATTAAAAAGAAATGTTTTTATTAATAGTTTAAAGTTTTAAACGGTTAAATCCGAAAAATAGCTCATTAATTTTTGATAAATTATATCCAAAATGTTAGTCAATGAAATCAGAAAATAATCTTGTCTCTTAAACTTTTAATGTTTTAAGTGGAACATCTTTCAGTGAAGAAAATTATAAACTAATTTGTTGCAATAAAATTTGATTATTTTTTAATCTAAGCATCATCTAGAAAAAATAACTTCAACAAAACTATTCCCTATGGTTTTATTCAGACAAATTTTCAGCAGTCCCTAGAAAGTAATCATAAAGTTATCCCAATATTTTAATCTGCAACGAATCTAAATTTTTCTTTGTTATTCCTTTGTTGCTGGATCTACCTGCACGAGGAATTTCTCATTTTGAATTCATGTTTCTGGTCTTAGAAACTTTTAAGAAATATAGAATTACTTTTAAATTGAAAAGAGATGGAAATTGAAATTATATCCGGATTATGTAGAATGTAAACTACACACATCTCATGAAACTCATTTTGGCAAAACAACGCATACAATAGTCGGTGGGAAACGGGATGGGTGGAAAACTACGCAAAAGTACTGCATAGAATTATTTGTGGAATTTGTTCAGCGTTTTTGCGGCGAAGTGTGTTTATTTATTTATTTTTTTTCCCTTGAGGGTCGCATTCAATTCATTGCCAAGAACCTTTTCATTCGTTCAAGTTTTTGCGCTGCAAAAGATTGCATTGCGCAGTAATGCGTAAGTCGAATATTATTTTCGTCAAGTTTTGTAGCTCAATTGTGGATTCGTCATTTGAGCAAAGACAGAAAAATGTGTTAGGGATATGTATATGAGGAAATTGCTTCTATGTTTTCTCTTTTTTTTTAATATCTTTACGAAAAAAGCTGAAAAGGGAATATAAAGTACACAAGTTATAAAATATAGCACTTAACTCCACTCTATTCGTAAAATAATGTGGAACAGGGTTACTGCCTTGTTTTTGAAACTAAGTCAAAATGTAATACTTGCTTCTATCCAAGAAACTACAGGGCAGAAGTGGGAAACTTTGTTGCCACTGAAGGCCGCATTTAAATTATAAAGTTTAAAAACGGAGGCCGTATTTTTCAACTTTTGTGCAAGTATCATAATTTTGGCACAATTTTATCGATTTATTGCATTGCCGAAATGATAGAAAAAAAAAAACATTTCATCGTTTGAGTATAAAAATATTTCTGAAATAAAAAGGAACCGATATCAGAACTTCAATCGTCCATTGCTCTTCAAAGTAAAAAACAACTTTATGCTTTGAACACCATCGATACTACTTTAAAACATAAGTTTTGAAGTCGGTTCAAAAAGATATATAGAATCATACGTAAATTAAATTCAACTATGAATATAAATTTTAATTTGCTTGATCAGCAGTGGGGAAAGGTTCCAGTATTTCATCTTCGTCTTCATCGTTTCATTACTATCATCGGAAGAAGATATTCATCCGATATTGAGAGAATTCTTGGAGTGATACACGCGGCATTGACTTCTGTGATATTTTCAAGAAGAGTGTCAGCAGCTTTGGTCCTCAATTGTTGTGAAGGAATATCAGATTGAATGTTTGGAGGAACAGATTGAATCGTCATATTAAATATGTTTTGATGCAAGATTTGGTTTAAAATAATCGTAAGTGTTATAGTTCTCCTCTGGTAAGTTGACCATGGCGTCGGACTTGTAACCGGAGAGCAGGGTCCGATCAAACCGAAGTCATGCGCCTCGCAAAAATGTGATGCCCCTGTCACAAGGAAGTCCGCTCATTTTTAAAGTGGTAGTTCCGATAAAAGAGAGAAACGAAGGAAAATTACTCCATTTTGGGGTCCTTAAAATTATGGTGCCCGTTCCACGGACCCGCAAGACAGTGTGTTAATCAGGCCCTGCCGGAGATCGCGGGTTCGATCTCAGCCAATCAAAGATCCACCGTCTTCATTCATGTTGGCTGGGTGACATTAAAATGCTCGTGGTCACCACAAGTCCTGAGAGTGAATCAATACCTCTGGAGGTACTTTTCTCCATCGACACCCTACCTTTTAGCATTTTGCCTTAGGTTCCACCAACCGGCGGAGTTCGCGTAGCGGGCCCCCCGGGGGCTGGGTGCGATGGTTGTTAGTCGCTAGCTACGGACGTTATGGTGCTTTTTGCGTCGGGGAAGGTCCCCAACCTTCCGGTTGGGAGTTTATCCCTTTAAGTATGAACCGTGCGCATCGTGAGTTGGGGTATTTCTCACTTCACCTCACCTCACCTCGGTGACCTGCTACTAGACCAGGTGTTTGCACGGCTTCTGGTCTGGATCAAAAAGAAACAGAGCGCCTTTCAGAGAACCCCATCCAACTGGTTAAACCACGAGTTGTGGGAGGTATGAGGGGATCCTGAAGTGAAAAAAAAAAAGATAAGGTGATCGCCGACAAAGATATTGCTTCTTCTTTTTCGGGTAATAGGAAAGGGTAATTCGCACTGAATTGAATTTCGTTACTTTCGCAGTCTCTATGTAAAAGTGTTCCCACACAAATCCGTGACAATTACCCTTTCGTACTACCCAAAAAGAGGGAAACATTGCCAAGGTAATGATCAACTTTTCAGCGGAGCACTATACAATAAATGTGTAACTCAGAAAAAGCTAACCCTAGCGGCGAAATTTTGAACTTTTTTTTTTTTTTTCAATTTATTGTTCTCGATTTCAGTATTTTTGTTTTTAACAAATTCAGAAAATAACCGAAACGTACTTTCTTGTACTATTTTTCAAAAAATACCATCCTATGTAACCCAACTGTTCACAAGCAAAACAAAACTTTATTCGTTGAACAATTTTTCACAAAACTTTTGATTAGGTTTGTGAATATATACTGCTGCAATAAACGTGAACTTTTCCGAGCCAATCTGCCGTTTAATTATGCATTTATCAATAACACATGAGAATTTCCTTTTTCGCATTGATTTCAAACTTCGTTATAATTCCAATTCGGAATTTCCTGTATTAAAACTTAATCAGTTCGGCTCTTTGTGATTAAAATTATTCATGCGTGAGCTAAACTGTGCCGCCCTTTTTAATTCAGATTGGCGAAAGCATATTTCCTCTCCGAAATCCTTGAGAGCATCATTTAATATAAGACGCCCGGTCTTTAAGTGGAAGTTCGGAGGCCTTAATTAACTATGGTTTCGGCAAACAATTGGAGTCTGATTTCAAACAGAAAAGTAATGATATAGTTTAGTGCATGAAATTCACTAATTTTTGCAATTTTGGCCCTCAAATTACGGTTGAGAAGCTGAGATGCAGGGGTTTACTTAATTAATATCTTGACATTTAAAGTTGTTTGAAAGTTAGGCTCCAAGTGTTTCATAAATGAAGGAAAAAACTACCTTATGCGAATAATTGACTCCATTTTTAACCCCCTTTGCAACAAGGAATGGGGTAAAAGTTTGGTGTGTCTGTATGTGTGTATCTTATGTATCGGTGTATCTATCTGGGGCTCTCTAGCGCCTAAACGGATAAACCGATTTTAATATTTCTTTTTTTTTTTTCTGTTCAACAGGAGAGTTGATCGCGAGTGTTCTTAGCTTGGTCACGTCTTCATATGAAATTAATTTCCAAAGATCTTAATTAAAAACCTCTGAAAGATCTTTCGCAATATACGCATTTAAGAATAATCACTTTTATAGCGTCAACAAAGTCAACATAAATATACCCTTCCATGGGTTCACATCAGATTTTTATAGTTAAAACATAAACTGCTATTCACTTTGGGATGTAAGTTTAAATTTCATCGACGAAATGGTACAAACGTGAAAAATTCGTATTAAAGTGTCTATCACTGACAAAAACAAAAACAGCTCTTGCTAATTTTCTCAGTAAAGAATAAAATGCGGGGTTGTTTTCCGATTGCTTACTCTACTAAGACAAAGCAAAACAAATTTTATACATCGACAAATAAAACGAAGCAAAAACAAAGTTTTTGGAACAATTTTATGTTTAACAACATTGTTAAACAGGTTACTGGTGCATCAAACTTGCCACTTTTCCTCTTTTAGAGTATAAAATCTTCAATGTCTCACTGAATTCCAGTTTATGTAAACATATTTTTTGGTTTTATTACTCCTGCTTGAAGGAATCCATCTTTGAAACGGACAAGATTTCCTCTCTTTTTCTGAAAGAAACACTTTACAACAGTAAAAAAAGTCTTAGCTGCATTATTTGAGCTTAACTGACTTAAAGCTATTTGAACGACACAGTTCAAAAGAACATAATTCTTGATTTAAAAAAAAAACACAACATTCTTGTGAGTTAAAATGTGACCTTCAAGGTCACAGTTAGATGCCAATGTCTTGCGTGGTAGCACAAAAACTTGAGATATTAAAGCAAAATTTAATATTTTTAAATACCCACGCAACAAGGAAAGGGGTTGTAAGTTTGACGTGTCTGTGTCTGGGTGTACCTGTGTAGCTCTCTGTGGTACTGTACTGTAGGGTGAAGCGAAAAAAAATGAATTTTTTATTTTCGTAAACGGGTACCTTTCATTTATTGTGAATGAGGCTAAGTAACAATTCTGTAAAATATTTCACTTTTGCGACGTCATCTTTAGTCTGCGCATTTGACCTAAAGTTTTGAAATTTTTGATTTTTCTTAGATTTTTCAAATTTAAAAAAAAAAATATTGCAAATGATAAAACTAGTGACGGGTGGTTATTAAATGGAAGAAAAAGGTTTGAAATATACAAAGAATTTTTTTAAACCATTTTAGATTATGATTTCAGTCTGTGCATTAGGCCCAAAGTTCATCAAATTTTCCGAAATTTCCGATATTTTCAATATTGAGCAAAAATTTTAAAATTTAATATTTCCTCTCAATATTTGCTTAAAGTGCCTTCAAAATATTTTCTTAATCATTTTGTTGCTTCTTTGAACTACTCAACTCTTTGCTTGCCCATTGAAATTACCCAGGACTCATCACGAGGAAGTGGCCGCACTTTGGGTGCCATCTGCGCTCCCCTTGGTTCCAACCAATGAGTGCACACATTTACATTTCTTAGACAAGTCAGGAACAAAAAATTGTTTCTTTGCCTAGGAAACTGTTTGCACTGGTTTTGATCGATGCACTATAAGGACAGGAATATACAAAGGTGCAATACGGAAACTGGAAGAAAAACTTGGTAGACCTCTGTAATGGGATATTTCCCAATTATGTTTGAATGAACGTAATCTGCGGCATTTTTTGCAAAATCTAGATAGACCAACCAGTGGACCAAAGTAAATTTTTGGGTCTGTTGGACGAAGCTAAACAACATGTTATACTTTCAAATCAGTTCAAGATGAACCTGCAGAATTTGTCATTGATCATATCGATGGTGATAATAAAAATGATTTAAGTTCTGAACAACAGTAACTTCATGAGATGAGCAAGGTAGTTTTGACTGGGAAAATATCCAAAAAAATATGAAACAGAAGTCCAAGAAAGCTTGCCCAAGCCAGATGGTTGACTACAACAAACATAATCTTTAGACTACAATTTTTAAGAGTTCGTAACTTTCGCGGTAAAAGTGTCCTTGCTCGTTTAGAAGAAGTGCAGACGTTACTAAATTTAGCTATGAATTTGCATGAGATTATAAAGAATTACACTTATCTCTCGAGACAAAAGCAGAAAATTGTATTCTTATCCATTCAAAACAATGTATATTTTGCACCCTAGAAATATGCTGTTATCGATATCTATATATATATATAAATGGATGTACATGTACATGTATGTATGCTTGTTCTTTATACGAATCTACAATTTTCGTTGGATTTTCATCAAACTTGGCACAGAGTTTCCTTGATGCACGAGAATTCACATAGGCGGGGTTTTGAAATTTTAAAAAAATCCAAAAAGCTCATAATTCAAATTTTTTGTCTCCAAATAGCCATTTTCTTTCAATTTTGAGTAGATAGAGTAGTAGAGATAAGTATTTAAGTATACAAATTGATAAAATTTAACACATTTAAGTAGGAGTATTTTGCAACAAAGATTACGATTAACAATGAATGATCAATTTAAGGCTCACCTATTTCATTTTAGCATGAAATAAGTTTTTATATTCCCACTAGCTGACCCGGCGAACTCTGTTCCGCCTTAAGGGCAATAAATAAGCAAATTTTTGAATTTATTAAGTTTTTTATTATTAGAAAATACAAAAAAAAATTAAGTACCTACATTAATCATTCATTATTGTTTCTGTATTTCAGTACATAGGTTGCTCTTCACTTAAGTACCTTGTGGTACACAACATTTTTTGTTTTATTATCAGGCGCAAAAAAAAAAAAAAACGTAGATGGTCTTCCGGCTCGTGAACATGCCACATATAATTGACCATGGGAAAAACAGTGATGTTCTAGATTCAACAAACTTTTAAGGATTGGCCTTGTGATTTGTTGATGGTCATGACAAATTTCCATTTGTCAGGACGGATCGGAAATTTAAGTCTTTTAAATTCAAACGGCATATCGGTTGGGATCATTGGGATCCTCAGAATGAGCAATCGTTTCTGACAGCTTATCACATATAAATTTCAAGAGAAGTAACGCGTTTGTTCATAATTTATTTCACAAAAAAGTCAAATAACACTCAACGCATTGCGAACATACAACCTGTTTACAGCGCTCCGGAAGCTGCCAGAACGTGTGCTTTATGTCGCTCAGCCATGGAGGGGTCAAAAAAGGCTTCGTAAAAAGGCGAAGTCAATAAGACATTTTTTCTATTTGTGTAACTGACACACATAAATTATAGGCTATGTCCATCTTCTGGCTCTAAGCTACCTACCCACCAATTTTCAGCCATGTCGGTACAGCCGTTCTTGAATTATAAATAGTGTAACTAACACGACTTTCTTTTATATATATAGATATGGATAGAATTCATTCAACTATTTGTTTAGAGCAATGTTATATTAATAAGCACCAGGGAGACGCCGGGTAATAATTTAGTTAGTTCATAAGAAAGAGCACATAAAGAAACTTGTTTTAAATCGTATTATCAACGCTCAATCTAGAAAACACCCAAGCAAATAAGTGAGAACGCTTCAGATCCCAAAAATAGATAAAAATCTATTTTCATAGATTGCATACATAAATCAAAAATCAGAATACATAGATATGATTTCTTGTAAGGCTCGACCGATGGCATTTTTTGCGCCGATGGGCCGATGCCGATTGTTGGCCGATTGTTCAAAGTTGGCCGATGGCCGATGGCCGATTTTTCTACTCTTCCATCGGCCGATGGCCGATTGTTAAAAAAAATCAAATGATTAGAAAAATAAATGTTTTATAAGAGATTTGATGGGTCATATATTCATTTCATTCTACTTCTTTTTCGGTCACACAGATTTTGGGCTTAAATTTCTATTTTACTACCACTCGACAAAAATTATATGAGAGAGAGAGACGCAGTAAGTTGAGCACTCACTAGTACCATTGGTTCTAGGTGTAGTCATGCAGATATTTTCTTAGCTGCAATCTGATGTTCCAAATGTGCTTTTTACTTTTTCTTTCTCTTTTTTTGACTAATCAATTTTAATTTCAATGCAGACTAATATCATAAATTGTTGACAACTGAATGATATAATTGCAAAGTGTTTTATAACTAACAAAGAAATATACAACAAAGATGGAGAAAAAAATAAGATGCTGAATTCGGTGTCGGTATTTGACAAAATTCCTATTAAAATTGTCGATATTTGTAACATGAATCTCTGTAAAGTAATTCCGCTTCGGTTCGCAATAAACTCTTTTATTCGTGAATTAAGTTCCACCTACATGTACGAAAACGTTTGAGATAAAAATTTGAAACGGACACTGTGTTTAGTAATAGGCAACTGCTTTATTGCTTAACATAAACATAAAAAAAGGATTTCAGCAATAATATGTGGATTTAGATATACACCAAACTTGGTAAAAGAACTTTCAATTAAGTTGTTTAATCATTAAAAAAAACAATGAACCAGTGAACAAATTACACTGTGTGATCGGAAAAGTTCTTTAAGATATTTTTAAACCATAAAATTAAACAAAACAAGAAGTTCCGTCAAAAACTAAACGAGCCTACTTTTCCGTACATCGACATCGGTATTCTAGCATCTGATCAATATTCATTTAATTATCTGAGACGAAAAATTATGTCAAACGTACCTTTTTAGCACATAAAGCTGATTTCTAAAAACCATATTATGCAGACTTCATCTGATGAATTCGACACTTCAAAAGTAAACAAAAAGAAAAAAATAAATAAAGTTGTTGCATCTTTTAAACCAGTGGTTCTCAACCTTTTTACAGCTACCGCCCCCTTTATGACTGAAAATGTTTTCAACGCCTCCTTTGCTGACGGGCGTGAAACTAGAAGAGGGGAAGGCGTGAAAGCAGTTTTCTTGGCCTGTTTACCTCTATAATTTTGCCCCAAGAAATAGTTGCAAAATGGCTGTACAGTAAAAAAACTTGTGCTTAATTTTTTTTTTATTTTTTATAGGATTTTGTTTTAAACAGAAAATTATTTTCTTATAAAAAACTGTTCAAAAACCAATCAAGTGCCTAGAATGATTCCATTAATCCCACTTCGAACGTAAATAAGAACAAAACGTTTTGCAATAAAAATGCGTTGTTTTCAACATTTTCATTTGAAAACAAACATATTTTGAAAAAATACACTGCGTTCAAATAGTTTCCCAAACATACCGATCCCACTCCGTGTTGTTTTTATTTACTTGCAACTATGCAATACGCACCCCTCCCCTTTATAGTAATCCAGAGTTGGAGTTGAAAAGTCGGAGTCATCAGTCGCAGTTGACAGCTAAGTCAGAGTCAAAGGCACAAAAATTCTAATAGTAGGCTTCGTTTTTTTTTTTTTTTTCCGAGCCTGTATTTCTACCATAGAGGCGGAGTTGGAGTCGAAGATTCGGTGTCGGAGTCGGTTTTAAAAAAATAGATTCGTCAGTCGAAGTCGAAAGCTCTATAATTATAATGGTAGGAGTGGGTCTTTTTTTTTTTTTTTTGAGCATGCATTTCTGCCATGCTTGCGGAGTCGGAGTCAGAAACAAGGAGTCAGGAGCAGAGTCCTCACTGCAGCTTATTCAGAAAAGTACTTTACATACATTATTATCAAAACCATTTTCTAATGAAGTTAGTTTGAAGGAAATCCGCCTTTAAGTTAAGGATCTACATTAAACTTAAATTTCCCCGTTGGTGCAATGTTAAGTCTTTTTCTGAAAGGTTCAATATTGAACGAAAAATGGTTCAAATCAAAAAGCGAAATATGGGAATGAGGTGTCCTCGCCGAGATCTTTCGAACAAAAAAGAGTTTATTAAATTCCGACTGTTCACTTAAAAGTTATTAAGTGGGGAAAAATTGTTTAAACGGTTGAAAATTGAACAAAAAGTTGTTCATATTGAAAATTTAAATACGGCAATAAAGTATCCTTACCGAGATCTTTCGAACAAAAAAAAGTTTGTTTAAATAGGACTGTTCACTCAATATTAGGGTTGACAGCTTGTTTGAACGGTTCAATGTTAAACAAAAAATTGTTTAAATCGGAAATTTAAATACGGGAATGAAGTAAATTTGATAAGATCCCCCGAACAAAAAAAAGTTTGTCCAAATCGGACTGTTCACTAAAAAGTTAGTATTGCGGGACAGGTAGTTTGAACGGTTCAAAGTTGCACCAAAAATTGCTCAATCCGAAAAATCAAATATGGGAATGAGCTGTACTCACCGAGATCTTTCCAACAAAAAAAAAGTTTGTACAAATCGGAATGTTCATTCAAAAATTATTAGGGGGGAGGGGACAGACAGATCGACACACAAATTCCCCATCTCAAAACCCTACTTTCCAAATTTTAAGTTTTCGATATTTTTTTCATGTTTTTATTTTTGTTTGACGTTTTTTTAGGACCTGGTGATAATTTTATGATACATTAAACCGCTTTTAATGCTTTTTTCCGTTTTTTTATTTTTATTTTTAACTGGAGAGTTGGCTAAAAAGGCAACAGATAAATCACAATACTAACTCATAGCTTGAATTTCGCTAAACTTAAAATGTATGAACAGAAATGTTTGCATCTTCGTTAAAAATTGCGACAGGCTACATAACTCATTTTATAGAAAAATAAATAACTATGAAAAAAAAACGAGTTCTTTTTTTTTTTTTTTTTTTTGCTACTTTTCTCATAGTTTGATTTTTTATTTTGCTAAATCTTGCTTCAGTCGCACTAAAATTGTAATTTTCCTTCTTCAGCCTGCTCTAAGACGTGTTTTTTTTCCTCCAGTACTAATTATTTTTCTTCTCCAAAACAGAATTTTAGCTGCCTTGAAATTGTATCCATCGTATCCCACCCCTGATATAGTTAAAAAAAATAGACTTGAGTAATGAGTATGTGGTAGTAAATTATAGAGTGGGTCCGGGTCGTCGACATATTTACAATTGTAATTTTTTCAATGAAAATATCTCATAGATTATCATAGAACAGTGGAGAAAAATGCGTAGGCAGGCGAACTATGCTTCTTTTAGAAAGATACGGTAAAAGAGATTAGGGGGGGGGGGAATAGTTGCAATGAAAAGGCACGCTAGCATTTAAAAGTGCAAATTTAAAATGATATGAGTTCAAGCGAGATATAGTAAATAATACACAAATTATCAGTATCGCAAGATGGCAATGGTACATATTCAATATTATAATTCTGCATTAAACCAATAGGTAAAATCTGAAATAACATAATCCTCCCCAATAAAAAACATCTCCCAATAACGGACAAAACTTCCGGTTTCGTTATTCGGAGGTTTTACTTTAATTCTTAAAATTCGCATCAAAGTGATCACTCGGAAAGTGTCTGCTGTGTTGTGAAAATTTCGGTATCTGCCCGATTCGGAAAACTACAAAACCCAGAACTGTATTAGGCAGGAATTCAAGTGAAACAGGCTATCGCAAATTACAATCGCTACTGGAAATGAATTACATTAAAATGTTTCTTGATAAAAACATCGTGACGTCAGCGTGACGTTTGCCTATGAAAAACGAGCTAGAAAAACGTCACAGCCTACTTGGCGAATAAGAGGAGATTGCTGACTGCTTGTGAGCTCTTATTGGCTCCACCCGTAGTGACGTCAGTGCCAAGTTAAGTTGATGATTATGTAATTCACTTCCAGTAGCGATCGCAGTTCGAAACGATTGCAATGGTGTTTCACTTGAATTCCTGCCTTAGTCCCGTTTCAGCCACGTTTTAGTTCCCGATTTCAAGCCACATGCAGAACATACTTTTAATTGCGAAGTAAAAAATGGAGAAAATAGAATTCCCTCTTAAGAAAACTTAAAAAAAAAAAAAAACATCGGCATTTAGATATTTTTGAGGCCGATGGGCCGATGTTTTTTCCATGTTGGCATCGGCGGCCGATGCCGATGGCCGATGGAAAAAAATTCAACCATCGGCGCCGATGCATCGGCCTGGCCGATGCATCGGTCAAGACTTAATTTCTTGTCATGATTTTGAAATTATAAAGTCACCTTTCACACGTACTTTATCAACACAATATTTACAAAGATTACAGGAAGTTGAGAATTTAAATATGATTTCTAAATGCGCTCTTTTTAAATTTTCTATTTAAGATCAATCAGTTGAAAGAGCTGTCAAATAGGTCACAAGCTCTTCAAAATTGGTACGTAATCACAGGAAAAGAAAAAGGTTAGTAAAAACAAGGATGTCTGACAGAAATATGTGATCAATTTACGACACAAAGGAACAATTTAACTGTTAAAGACGTCTCTAAGAAATGTAACTACGTGATCGCTTTGGTTGGAAAGAAGGGCTCACGTGTAGGACTCGAAGTGCGGTCACCTCCTCGTGGTGAGTCCTGGGTAGTTCCACATGAGCTAGCAAAGAGTTGCACAGTTCAAAGTAATGACGAAATAATAACAGGTTTGAAGACACTTCAAGTGAATATTGAAAGGAAATACTGAGTTAAAAATGTTGAAAATATCAGACATTTTGGGAAATTTGATGAACTTTGAGCGTAATGCACGAACTGAAATCATTCTAGAATGGCTTTAAAAAATTCCTTGTGTATTTCAAACCTTTTTCTTCCATTTAATAACCACCCGTCACTAGTTTTATCATTTGCAATATTTTTTTAAAAAATTTGAAAAATCTAAGAAAAATCAAAAATTTCAAAACTTTAGGTCAAATGCGCAGACTAAAGATGACGTCGCAAAAGTGAAACATTTTACAGAATTGTTACTTAGCCTCATTCACAGTAAATGAAAGGTACCCGTTCACGAAAATCAAGAATTCATTTTTTTCGCTCCACCCTACTGTACAGCCTAAACGGATGAACTGATTTTCATAATTCTTTTTTTCTTTTTCCGAAAGAAGAGCTGATGGATAGTGTTCTTAGCTGGATCTCGTCTCTCTATGACCCTAACAACGGAAGATATAAATTGAAAACACAAATGTTTAGATTTCGTTTACGTACTATATATTTCTCGAAAATATCTCAAGTTCCCGTTACCTGGTTAAAATATGATAATAATCCGATGCGTAGAAACACTCGTGGAAAAACAAATAAAAAATGGATATATCGCAGAAAAGTTAAGCACAAGTGCTTTATTAAACACCTTTTCAGACATTAGCTTTCATTCTAAGATTTTATTCATACGACTGTGTGATAACGATGTCATTGTTAGGCAGGGATTCAAGTGAAACAGCACTGCGATCGCTTCGAATTGCAATCGATACTGGAAGTGAATTACATTATCATCAACTTAACTTGGCATGACGTCACTACGGGTGGAGCCAATAAGAGCTAACAAGCACTCAGCGATCTCCTCTTATTCGCCAAGTAGGCTGTGACGTTTTATCTAGCTCGTTTTTCATAGGCAAACGTCACGATGACGTCACTATGTTTTTATCAAGAAACGTTCTAATGTAATTCATTTCCAGTAGCGATTGTAATGTGCGATCGACTGTTTCACTTGAATCCCTGCCTTAGTCGACAAAGAAAGAATGATTTAGGCAGGGATTCAAGTGAAACAGGCAATCGCAAATTACAATCGCGACTGGAAATGAATTACATTAGAACGTTTCTAGATAAAAACATCGTGACGTCAGCGTGACGTTTGCCTATGAAAAACGAGCTAGATAAAACGTCACAGCCTACCCTGCGAATAAGAGGAGATCGCTGAGTGCTTGTGAGCTCTTATTGGCTCCACCCGTAGTGACGTCTTGCCAATTTAAGTTGATGAAAATGTAATTCACTTCCAGTAGCGATTGCAATTCCAAGCGATCGCAGTGCTGTTTCACTTGAATCCCTGCCTTAAAATTCTTATCTGTTGCCAATTTATATATTTGCGAATAAAGAAAATACTTGTAATTAATTTAGTTAAGACTTTGATAAGGATTTTTAATTTTCCCTAATTCTCCTTCTGCGACTAACAAGTTTTATGAGGTGTAATTTTATTTCCTTTTCCGTGTTTCCCATATCATCTTAAAACAATTTAGCTGTAGTTGTTGCAGTTTGTGACAAGGGAGAAGAACAGGGGTAATAAAATCCTTGACATCACGCCTTTTTATACGAATATGCTAAGTTGAAAAAAGTGACTTGTGGAAGAGAGGTGAGGAAGAAGGATGAAGTGTTTCACTATGCAACAAAAGGGGGAGGGGCCATAAATTGTAAAAGAAAAAGTGGCATTATTTATGGCCTGTCCCTTTCATACGAGTATAACTAAGTAAATTCGGTAAAAGTGGTCAGATTTTTTGACATTTCTTTTGAAGTAATCAACAAATTTCTTATTATTTTCATTTGAACGCAGTCGTTGGCTTCCCTTGATTTTCGACTGGTTGCTTTTGTGACCCAACTTCCATCCGCCCCCGTAGGGGCTGGGCCGCTCCTCTGGTTCGGGGCCTCCATTCCTCCAGGGTGGTGGCTTCCAAGCTCTACGCCCACACACACACACACACACACACACACCTCTCACAAATCGAGATTGCGAAAACTAAAATTTGAATTCAAGTAGTCAAAGTTCTCTTTTTTTTTCTTTTTTTATTTATAGCTTCATTTTATTATTTAATAATTTTCCATTGACATTAATCATTGGAGAAGGTTTTATAGTGTGCAACAATAAGGTTAAAGTAAAGGAGATTTTCATAGGCAGAGTGCATAGGCAGACCGATAAACAAGAAATTAACGAGTGCTTTAAAAAATGACTCAAAATTTAAATTTAGAGCTCTTTTCAAAAAATGATGATTCAAAAAATGAAGTTTCTTTCATTAATAAGCGTAATCATTCCGTTTCAAGTATTTTCTATCAAAATCACCCTAAAGGGTTTGACCCTATTAGGGGGGTAAAAATTCCTCTATGTGAATTCTCAAAGGACCTCCTTAAAAAAGCATCCTTAAGAATTTATTGTACTCCTTTAGAGGAGCCCTCCCCCTCCAACTCCGACATTCAGTACGCAAGTTATTATGTCATTAATTCAGCCATTTTTATGCTTAAAAATTGATTTTCTTTAGCTGTAAATAATTAGTCTGTACTTTTTATTACTCACTCTTTTTGCGACAAAAATTAGTCATTATAGAATGATAACAACCTATAAATTACAGTATTGTGAAACAACACTTGTACAGGAAAGTTCACTTTTAGACATAATTTGACTGGTGCATCAAAAAAGAGAAGGCATGTCAAAGGAATCCAAGAACACCACTGAAACGTTACCTTTACGTTTCATCACGTTGCTCTTGGTTAACAGATCGGTTTTTCAGGCAAAGTGACAACATTTTTTTTTCTTTTATGATTCGCTCCAAAATCAAAATTTGTAACGTTACATATTATTGCATCCGCTTCGCATTCGTCATTAAATTCGTCATTTTAATCTCTCTTCTTAATTTTAAATATTAATGAATTTCTTTAGACTCTTTTCAACGTTCACCGGTAATTGTTTTGGTAACAGGGGTCTGTACAGGGGCCTTAGCTGGGGGAGGGCCGCAGACGAAAATCCGGTTCTCTGGCAACTGTTAACACTCGTATCTTTAAAGCGTAAAAACTTATTTTTATTCAAAAAATAAGTCTTTCGAAAGTTTTACTTGGAAATGATATAAAAGAATGATGGAGGACTCATTTGGTACAAACTATTCTTAATAAGCGTATTTTTCTGATTTAAAGTCTCTTAGCTTCTCATAAGAAAGTAGGTGAAAAGTCATTCTCAGGCACGTGCCAACAGGGGGGGCAGGGGGTTTTATTGCCCCCCCCCCCCAGTCTTTGAAGGAGGAGGGGCAAATTTGATTTATCGCCACCCCTAGTCATTAAACATTTGAAAAACTATTGGTGCGGATATAATTGATGCACCGCAGTTCCCAAAAACGTTTAACAACAGGCGGGCTTCATAAGTAAGGTCTTTGAGTATGTTCTTCTGAATTTTATCTTTTGCTTTGTACTTGTCGCGGTATATTTTGCTTTGTACTTGTTGCGGTATGTTTTGCTTTGTACTTGGAGCGGTATGCTAGGTCCTGGCGGTATACTTTGCTTTATACTTGGGATGTTATGCTGTAGAATTGGGCGTTTATGCAGACTCACTGGAGTCAATCATCATTTACTCATCAGCAAATATAATTGCTGGTTTATCTTTCCTTCGATTGCAGCTGTATATACATTCTACCAATCGGAAGCAGAAGTATCGTTTCAAGTTACAAAGATTCACGCCTTCAGCATTTGTTTAAAAAAAATACGAGATTAGAAATTGTATGCCTGTGGTAAACTTAGCCAGCAGTGCCAAAACCAGCAAAAAGGGCCTTACGTACTATAATAAGTTCCATTCGCTACTTAGCTCGCACAAGACAAGCTCTTCGAGGATGGAAAAGTGACAGTGGTAATTCGCTTAAGTAGCCAGTAGAGTTTTCGCTCCTTGTAAGCAGTTTGCTGAAGTTCTGCAAAAACCTGGCTATACTGTCACTAAGGCAATTACATGTGCCCAACTTCTGTCAGACACGCTTTTGAATATGCAAACAGAAGAAAATTTTGATTGTCTCTGGACAGAAACTAAGGAAACAGTGGAACTGTTAGGTTTGGAGCTACTACAGAAATCGCGAGAAAGAAAGTTTCCACGTTCTTTAGAGCCAGTGGCGTATATAGGTTAGAATTTCGGAGGGGGCCCATATGCCAAGCTCCCCCTCCCATACATTCTAAAACCCCATTTCGTCAAGCTGTAATGATGTTACGAAGATAAAAGTTTGGAAAAGAATTCAGAAGCCCCCCCCCCCCCCCCTCAAGAAACTTTGTTTTATTGAAGTTTCAGGAACACAACTTTTATGCTATAATTTCTGAAAACTAAATAAAGGGGGTCAGCACTCTCTGTTGGAAGTTTTTCGAAATTTCTGGCCTAAAAGTGCATTTCCCTGATAGCACACTTAGTCTCAGCAATGTTCTGGCGACGTCGCAATGTCTCATTCTCGTCACATCACATTGCGCTTTAAAAAGTACGTCTCCACGATGTAACACTCAAACGTCTCCACGATGTATCAGTGTGACGTTCTCTGAAACAGTCCCTTCTTCTCTCGAAACGATCACGCATGCGCAGAATGAAATTTTTTTGAAAACTTCCAGCGAAAGCTGTTAACTGCAACGTATAAATTTATGAAAGTGTGTTGTTGTCCTGTTCTACGATTTGAATAGTCAACTTATTAGAAAGTTTGTATTGTGTGTGTGTTTTGTCTTTTATTTACTGAAAAAGTTTTTTAATAATGCTTTAAAAGTTCTTATTAATTGTTTTTTGGGAGAGGAAATGCATTTTTTTCTATGTCATGCTTAACCGTTCATTTCAATCTCAAACAATTTCTTTTATTATTTTAAGTTGTGTTGTTTTGTATGTCTGTAAAAAAAAATGCATTCAGGTGGATTGGCTTCGATCCTATAAAAAAAGTTGGTTAGTTAAATTTGAATTTATTTTAAGTTAATAGAATTGTTGCTGTTGTTATCAAAAATCATAAGGTTAGAAAATAGAATTGTTGTTTTTTTTTGGAGAATATTTTGATTGCAAAAGTCAAAAATTTTAGGAATGTACATGAATTTAATTTTCATAACTCGTGATTTTGAGGTGACCGTTAGTTTTCAAAGATGTTTTCATTTTGCTTCAAAAATCTTAGAATTGAAATTCATTCCAATTTAAATTGCTGGATTTTCTACTCAGGTATAATATTAAATTGTATCATTTTCTTATTTTAAATGTTTATTTGCATTCTAAACTGTTCTTGCTTGGGTCTTTATAAGTTATATATTGAATTTTATTAATTTCATGAATTTCCTGCTCAATGTTTAAAACATATAATTGCACTCGAATTCGTATTTGTTTAGTTTTCCATATTTAATTATAAAATATCAGCTTTTCTTACTACAGTTTATTCAGAAATGGATGGCGAAAGAGGGTAGTAGTAATATTTATTTACTCTCTCTGACGCTGTATCTTTTTCTGTTACTCTCAGCAATCGTCTTGATCCTGTTTGTCGGCAATGGAAATGCTGGATTTGCCTGCTCAGGTATTATATTAAATTGTATAATTTTCTTATTTTAAATGTTTATTTGCATTCTAAACTGTTCTTGCTTGGGTCTTTATAAGTTATATATTGAATTTTATTAATTTCATGAATTTCCTGCTCAATGTTTAAAATATATAATTGCACTCGAATTCGTATTTGTTTAGTTTTCCATATTTAATTATAAAATATCAGCTTTTCTTACTACAGTTTATTCAGAAATGGATGGCGAAAGAGGGTAGTAGTAATATTTATTTACTCTCTCTGACGCTGTATCTTTTTCTGTTACTCTCAGCAATCGTCTTGATCCTGTTTGTCGGCAATGGAAATGCTGGATTTGCCTGCTCAGGTATTATATTAAATTGTATAATTTTCTTATTTTAAATGTTTATTTGCATTCTAAACTGTTCTTGCTTGGGTCTTTATAAGTTATATATTGAATTTTATTAATTTCATGAATTTCCTGCTCAATGTTTAAAACATATAATTGCACTCGAATTCGTATTTTTTTAGTTTTCCATATTTAATTATAAAATATCAGCTTTTCTTACTACAGTTTATTCAGAAATGGATGGCGAAAGAGGGTAGTAGTAATATTTGCTTACTCTCTCTGACGCTGTATCTTTTTCTGTTATTCTCAGCAATCGTTTTGATCCTGTTTGTCGCCAGAAAAATGCATGGATTTTCTACTCAGGTATAGTTTTCAATTGAATCTTCCTGCTTATAATTGTATAATTTTCTTATTTTAAATGTTTATTTGCATTCTAAACTGTTCTTGCTTGGGACTTTATAAGTTATATATTGAATTTTATTAATTTCATGAATTTCCTGCTCAATGTTTAAAACATATAATTGCACTCGAATTCGTAGTTTTTTAGTTTTCCATATTTAATTATAAAATATCAGCTTTTCTTACTACAGTTTATTCAGAAATGGATGGCGAAAGAGGGTAGTAGTAATATTTGCTTACTCTCTCTGACGCTGTATCTTTTTCTGTTATTCTCAGCAATCGTTTTGATCCTGTTTGTCGCCAGAAAAATGCATGGATTTTCTACTCAGGTATAGTTTTCAATTGAATCTTCCTGCTTATAATTGTATAATTTTCTTATTTTAAATGTTTATTTGCATTCTAAACTGTTCTTGCTTGGGACTTTATAAGTTATATATTGAATTTTATTAATTTCATGAATTTCCTGCTCAATGTTTAAAACATATAATTGCACTCGAATTCGTATTTTTTTAGTTTTCCATATTTAATTATAAAATATCAGCTTTTCTTACTACAGTTTATTCAGAAATGGATGGCGAAAGAGGGTAGTAGTAATATTTGCTTACTCTCTCTGACGCTGTATCTTTTTCTGTTATTCTCAGCAATCGTTTTGATCCTGTTTGTCGCCAGAAAAATGCATGGATTTTCTACTCAGGTATAGTTTTCAATTGAATCTTCCTGCTTATAATTGTATAATTTTCTTATTTTAAATGTTTATTTGCATTCTAAACTGTTCTTGCTTGGGACTTTATAAGTTATATATTGAATTTTATTAATTTCATGAATTTCCTGCTCAATGTTTAAAACATATAATTGCACTCGAATTCGTAGTTTTTTAGTTTTCCATATTTAATTATAAAATATCAGCTTTTCTTACTACAGTTTATTCAGAAATGGATGGCGAAAGAGGGTAGTAGTAATATTTGCTTACTCTCTCTGACGCTGTATCTTTTTCTGTTA
Organism: Uloborus plumipes; assembly: GCA_038373865.1. Classification (NCBI taxonomy): domain Eukaryota; kingdom Metazoa; phylum Arthropoda; class Arachnida; order Araneae; family Uloboridae; genus Uloborus; species Uloborus plumipes. The sequence goes on along the minus strand of JAXGGA010007791.1, from coordinate 11,809 downwards.
TTCTCAGCAATCGTTTTGATCCTGTTTGTCGCCAGAAAAATGCATGGATTTTCTACTCAGGTATAGTTTTCAATTGAATCTTCCTGCTTATAATTGTATAATTTTCTTATTTTAAATGTTTATTTGCATTCTAAACTGTTCTTGCTTGGGACTTTATAAGTTATATATTGAATTTTATTAATTTCATGAATTTCCTGCTCAATGTTTAAAACATATAATTGCACTCGAATTCGTAGTTTTTTAGTTTTCCATATTTAATTATAAAATATCAGCTTTTCTTACTACAGTTTATTCAGAAATGGATGGCGAAAGAGGGTAGTAGTAATATTTGCTTACTCTCTCTGACGCTGTATCTTTTTCTGTTATTCTCAGCAATCGTTTTGATCCTGTTTGTCGCCAGAAAAATGCATGGATTTTCTACTCAGGTATAGTTTTCAATTGAATCTTCCTGCTTATAATTGTATAATTTTCTTATTTTAAATGTTTATTTGCATTCTAAACTGTTCTTGCTTGGGACTTTATAAGTTATATATTGAATTTTATTAATTTCATGAATTTCCTGCTCAATGTTTAAAACATATAATTGCACTCGAATTCGTATTTTTTTAGTTTTCCATATTTAATTATAAAATATCAGCTTTTCTTACTACAGTTTATTCAGAAATGGATGGCGAAAGAGGGTAGTAGTAATATTTGCTTACTCTCTCTGACGCTGTATCTTTTTCTGTTATTCTCAGCAATCGTTTTGATCCTGTTTGTCGCCAGAAAAATGCATGGATTTTCTACTCAGGTATAGTTTTCAATTGAATCTTCCTGCTTATAATTGTATAATTTTCTTATTTTAAATGTTTATTTGCATTCTAAACTGTTCTTGCTTGGGACTTTATAAGTTATATATTGAATTTTATTAATTTCATGAATTTCCTGCTCAATGTTTAAAACATATAATTGCACTCGAATTCGTAGTTTTTTAGTTTTCCATATTTAATTATAAAATATCAGCTTTTCTTACTACAGTTTATTCAGAAATGGATGGCGAAAGAGGGTAGTAGTAATATTTGCTTACTCTCTCTGACGCTGTATCTTTTTCTGTTATTCTCAGCAATCGTTTTGATCCTGTTTGTCGCCAGAAAAATGCATGGATTTTCTACTCAGGTATAGTTTTCAATTGAATCTTCCTGCTTATAATTGTATAATTTTCTTATTTTAAATGTTTATTTGCATTCTAAACTGTTCTTGCTTGGGACTTTATAAGTTATATATTGAATTTTATTAATTTCATGAATTTCCTGCTCAATGTTTAAAACATATAATTGCACTCGAATTCGTATTTTTTTAGTTTTCCATATTTAATTATAAAATATCAGCTTTTCTTACTACAGTTTATTCAGAAATGGATGGCGAAAGAGGGTAGTAGTAATATTTGCTTACTCTCTCTGACGCTGTATCTTTTTCTGTTATTCTCAGCAATCGTTTTGATCCTGTTTGTCGCCAGAAAAATGCATGGATTTTCTACTCAGGTATAGTTTTCAATTGAATCTTCCTGCTTATAATTGTATAATTTTCTTATTTTAAATGTTTATTTGCATTCTAAACTGTTCTTGCTTGGGACTTTATAAGTTATATATTGAATTTTATTAATTTCATGAATTTCCTGCTCAATGTTTAAAACATATAATTGCACTCGAATTCGTAGTTTTTTAGTTTTCCATATTTAATTATAAAATATCAGCTTTTCTTACTACAGTTTATTCAGAAATGGATGGCGAAAGAGGGTAGTAGTAATATTTGCTTACTCTCTCTGACGCTGTATCTTTTTCTGTTATTCTCAGCAATCGTTTTGATCCTGTTTGTCGCCAGAAAAATGCATGGATTTTCTACTCAGGTATAGTTTTCAATTGAATCTTCCTGCTTATAATTGTATAATTTTCTTATTTTAAATGTTTATTTGCATTCTAAACTGTTCTTGCTTGGGACTTTATAAGTTATATATTGAATTTTATTAATTTCATGAATTTCCTGCTCAATGTTTAAAACATATAATTGCACTCGAATTCGTATTTTTTTAGTTTTCCATATTTAATTATAAAATATCAGCTTTTCTTACTACAGTTTATTCAGAAATGGATGGCGAAAGAGGGTAGTAGTAATATTTGCTTACTCTCTCTGACGCTGTATCTTTTTCTGTTATTCTCAGCAATCGTTTTGATCCTGTTTGTCGCCAGAAAAATGCATGGATTTTCTACTCAGGTATAGTTTTCAATTGAATCTTCCTGCTTATAATTGTATAATTTTCTTATTTTAAATGTTTATTTGCATTCTAAACTGTTCTTGCTTGGGACTTTATAAGTTATATATTGAATTTTATTAATTTCATGAATTTCCTGCTCAATGTTTAAAACATATAATTGCACTCGAATTCGTATTTGTACAGTTTTCCATATTTAATTATAAAATATCAGCTTTTCTTACTACAGTTTATTCAGAATTAATTAATGTCGCAGTGTGACAGTTAATGCATGTTACTCTGTGACAGAACTGAAGTTGGATTTTTTCCACCTTTCTAGAATATATCTAAGGATAGTCGCATTGAGCCAACAAGGTCGCAGTGCGACAGTACATACTGGTAACTCTGCGACGTATCAGAAGTTGGACATTTCCACGTGAGCAGAACATCTCTGAGCTGTCGCATTGCGACAACAAGGTCGCAGTGCGACGGCCTATAGATGTTACTCTGCGACGTAACATGCGACGGACATTTCCACATGCGTTGAACATCTCTGAGCTGTCGCATTGCGACGGCCTATAGATGTTACTCTGCGACGTCACATGCGACGGACACTTCCAGATGCGTTGAACATCTCTGAGACGTTCCATAGAAGTGGCGCAACGTCTCTGAGATATTACACACGTCGCAGTGCGACGTATTTTTTACGTCGCTGAGACAGAACTGTGCTATTTGGGTAACTCCCCCTAAAACTCCATCATAGATTCAAATATTGCAAAACTCAAAGATATCATCTAAAAGCTCTTTAAAAGAGCTATTTAGAAAGATTTAATTTTTCTTTCTAAGGTCAAGAGCTCACCTGTGATGACGTCATCAAAATGGCCGCTTTTACAAGTAAATACGTTCGTTTAACTGCTTAAAACTCCATCATAGATTCAAATACTTCAAAACTCAAATGCATCATCTGGAAGCTCTTTAAAAGAGCTATTTAGAAAGATTGAATTTTTCTTTCTGAGGTCAAGGTCCCACCTGTACTGACGTCATCAAAATGGCCGCTTTTACAGGTAAATACGTTTGTTTAACTCCCCCTAAAACTCCATCATAGATTCAAGTATTGCAAAACTCAAACATATCATCTAAAAGCTCTTTAAAAGAGCTATCTAGAAAGATTTAATTTTTCTTTCTAAGGTCAAGGGCCCACCTGTGATGACGTCATTTGAGGCCATTTTGATGACGTCCTTACAGGTGGGACCTTGACCTCAGAAAGAAAAATTAAATCTTTCTAAATAGCTCTTTTAAAGAGCTTTCATATGATATATTTGAGTTTTGCAATAATTGAATCTATGATGGAGTTTTAGGGGGAGTTAAACAAACGTATTTACCTGTAAAAGCGGCCATTTTGATGACGTCAGTTCAGGTGGGACCTTGACCTCAGAAAGAAAAATTAAATCTTTCTAAATAGCTCTTTTAAAGAGCTTTCAGATGATATATTTGAGTTTTGCAATATTTGAATCTATGATGGAGTTTTAAGCAGTTAAATGAACGTATTTACTTGTAAAAGCGGCCATTTTGATGACGTCATCACAGGTGAGCCCTTGACCTCAGAAAGAAAAATTAAGTCTTTATAAATAGATCTTTTAAAGCGCTTTCAGATGATATAGTTGACTTTTGAAATATTTAAATCTATGATGGAGTTTTAGGGGGAGTTAAACAAACGTATTTACCTGTAAAAGCGGCCATTTTGATGACGTTATTACAGGTGGGCCCTTGACCTCAGAAAGGAAAATTAAATATTTCTAAATAGCTCTTTTAAAGAGCTTTCAGATGATACATTTGAGTTTTGCAATATTTTAATCTATGATGGAGTTTTAAGCAATTAAACGAACGGATTTACCTGTAAAAGCGGCCATCTTGATTACGTCATCACGGGAGTTCATGACCCCTGATCAAGTGTCTCCCGGCGGTTTTTTGTTCTTATATATGTACCTAAGCACTGTACTGAATTTCACACTGGTATCCGGAAGTGAAATATTTCCGCTGTTTTTGTCGCTAACTCCACAGACTATATCAGATTCGATTAAAGCAGATTCGAAAGAGAGAGAGAGAGAATTTCTTTTTTTATTCATTCATTTATTTATTTTTTTTTTTTCAATTAAAACTTTAAAAGTAGTTTTCAGAAATCGCTACAACTACTATTTGTTTGTATCGCGCTACTCACTACTCAACTTTCTTTAAAAAGTAGTGCGCTACACTACAAACTACTAAAAATGTAGTTACTACAGTAGTTTCGCTACTTGTAGCGCTCTACTTCCGACCACTGTAGCATAACGCATATATCCTCTCCTCCCCTCCCCTCGCATTTGAAGTGCTGGAATCACATAACGACACAACTAGTACTAGAATTAGGAAAATCTGTAGGGGAAAAAAAGCTGTTTCAAACGCAAGTGTTTACCAAATTTTCAAAGTGAGGAACAAGCGATGCAAATAATTGTATTTTGGGACTTTTAGTGTCCCGAAAGATTCTTGGCGTGACTTGTCATGTTACCCCTAATTGCTCAACTAATTACAAAATACGCACGGTATGAGTTTGTGTCCCAGAGCGAAAGCGATGACGGTGACACATTTCAAGCACTGTTTTTGAAGACCACCTTACGAGATTCGTTATATACAGAGTGAGTGCGTTGAGTGGGAAGTCGAGTGCTTACTGATTCGAGGTGTTGCGAATCGTAGCAAATATAACTTAATGTTTTTCAAAACCAGGAAGCAAAATATATGAGGAAATAAATAATATTTATGAGGACAAAACGTCAAAGAAAAGAAGATCCAAATTTGGGGATTCGAAGTAGTGCTGTCATCCTAGTTACAAGCTTACTATTAGAAACTTGATTTATCGTTCTACCCGGACTTGTTCCAAAATAGGGCTGCGATAAGTTTTGACGCCCACCTTAGGAGAGTCGCTCTATCGGGAGCCTATGCAGTGGCGTAGGAGCTTTGAGAAACAGGGAGAGCCCGGCGCGATGCCGAATCTTTGTGCTTTCTGGGGGGGGGGGGGGATTTTCACCCCTTTACATACAAGATCAATTACAAAGTCCTAAATGTTCAAATGAACACTTTTTGCGAATACACATTGCTAATATCTCTTTCCTCAGAAAGACAAGTTTAACTATATACTTAGTATTTTTAATAGGAACTTAGTTTTTAGATGAAATATTTGCTGAAAAATAGGAAATCTCAAACTTCTCTAACGGAAAAAATTCCAAATGGTACCTTCAAAAGATGACTTTTGACGATTTTTGGTAACATTGCCTGAATTTCCTAGGAAAAGTAGACCAAAGCATTTTAAAACAGGTTTGAGGAAAATAATGTGCTACAGAATGTTGTAGTAAAGATTTTTTTCCGGGGGAGCTGAGTTGGTCTAAAAAATTCTAGGGGAGCCACAGCTCCCCCGGTTCCTACGCCCATGAGCCTATGGAGTCTCACCTGAGTCGCTCAGGTCCAGTCGGCAGCCTGGTGGCGTGGGGCGCCATTTTCCGCCATCCTTGCGGATCGATGGGATCTCCGTTCTCCGGATCCCTCCGAATGATCGAATCCCCGAGAAACCTCGGATGCGAGCGCGGATCCGCGCATGCGCACTGCATCCACGACGACAACCTTCTTACAGCATGTTTCATTTTGGACTGTTTACCTCATTCACTTTTTCATCCCGGTATGCAAAGTGGAGCTCCATTTTCACGAAATAGTTAACTCTAAAAATTTTTACTCTTTATTTTGTTCTCCTTTTGCCTTTCTTAAAAACTTATTTATTGATTTCTTCATTTTCCCTTTTATTTTTATTAACCTTATTTTTATTGACTTGTTTTTAGAGCGATTCCATACCAACTCACCGAAAAAAAAAAAAAGTAGGGCGCACGACCGACTCGGATTTTTTTTTTAATTTGGTACACAGATTGATGGTATAGAGGTATGAGGATTGATGGTATAGAGGTATGCCCAAAAGGAAAGTTACCTGCTCCACTTATTTCCCGAGATACGGGTCCTCGAAGTTTGTCCGCCACGTCAAAATACTAAAAAAGTGATGTTATTTAATCATTTTTTATAAAAAATCGTACTCATGCAAAATAAAAGTGTTAGATATCTATGGAAACTAGTTACTCCAGGCATTCTGAAAAAAAATACTAGCAACGTTCATAATGAAAATTGCCAAGGTACAGGGCTCTTTGAAGTTGTCACCACAAAAACTTGATTTTTGCAGATTTTGCTAAAATTCAGGCATTTATTACAAAAAAAGGCAAACAAAACCAAAGGTTTTCTCACTTTCTGGTAGTGTACAGGTCCTCCCTGTAAATTGCTACGCAATAAATTTTTGGGTTTCTCACTCCTTCTTGGAAATATTTTAGCTTAAAGATAAGCCATAAGGCAAAAAATGCGTTTTTGGCCATCTTGGCAGCCATTTTTCTCATAAAGGGGGAGCAGTAGAAACTTTAATTTTTTTTTAAACAAGCCACTGATATGTTAGCTATTCACAGGAAAAGAGTTTACTTTTGGTTATTTCTCCCATTAAGAGATATCCTGCTGACAGTATATGCATGTTTTTCGCGACGACCATATGCTTTTGTTCCCCCTCTCATGGACTTAAAATTAATTAAACCAAAAAATAATGATATATTTATTATTAGCTGTATTATCTACCCAATATGTCATGAAATTTAATTTATTAAATCATTGAACAATAAATTAGATAATTGATGAAAACAAGAAAAAGTATTTCTCTGATGCCTGAGCATTATGCATTCATAATTATAAAGCACTAAATACTTTCTTGAGAAATTAATTAACATAAATGAGCTCTAAATATTTATATTATAAGCAATACCCAATCTTGTGATTGGGATACTCCTGTTTTTAATTGAAGAATTTCTTGAATATCACATGAATATCAGGAAAATAAATGAGGTCTTTTCGTTTGATGTAGGATATTTTATGACAAATTTCATTTGATGGGCTACTAACTGAGCATGGTGATAAAGAGCTATTAATTTCAGCATCGAATTCCATTTTACCTTATTAACAGTTAAATATTTACAAAATAATTAAATAAATAATTTAATATAAAGCCATGCTTGAAGAATTAAAATTAGTGCAACTAATTTATTCCCATACTGATCTTTACAAAATTGACATGCGTTGAGCACTGATAAGAACTGACAAGAAAAAGTTTACTCACTAAAATATTAGTTCACAGATACTATAAAGCATACATTCTATTTTCTACAAAATAATACTGCAACAAAGAACAAGGGTATCCTCCTGTTTATAGCCATCAATCAGGAACATCCAATCACAAGATTGGGTATTGCCTATGAGATAAATATTCGAAGCTCCTTTATTTTAATTGATTTTTCAAGAAATTCTTTAGTACCTACCCCTTTATACCCTTGTTCTTTGTTGCAGTATTATTTTGTAGAAAATAGAATGTACGCTTTATAGTATCTGTGAACTAGTATTTTAGTGAGTAAACTTATTCTTGTCAGTTCTTATCAGTGCTCAACACATGTCAGTTTTGTAAAGATCAGTATGGGAATAAATTAGTTGCACTAATTTTAATTCTTCAAGCATGGCTTTATATTAAATTATTTATTTAATTATTTTGTAAATATTTAACTGTTAATAAGGTAAAATGGAATTCGATGCTGAAATTAATAGCTCTTTATCACCATGCTCAGTTAGTAGCCCATCAAATGAAATTTGTCATAAAGTATCCTACATCAAACGAAAAGACCTCATTTATTTTCCTGATATTCATGTGATATTCAAGAAATTCTTCAATTAAAAACAGGAGTATCCCAATCACAAGATTGGGTATTGCTTATAATATAAATATTTAGAGCTCATTTATGTTAATTAATTTCTCAAGAAAGTATTTAGTGCTTTATAATTATGAATGCATAATGCTCAGGCATCAGAGAAATACTTTTTCTTGTTTTCATCAATTATCTAATTTATTGTTCAATGATTTAATAAATTAAATTTCATGACATATTGAGTAGATAATACAGCTAATAATAAATATATCATTATTTTTTGGTTTAATTAATTTTAAGTCCATGAGAGGGGGAACAAAAGCATATGGTCGTCGCGAAAAACATGCATATACTGTCAGCAGGATATCTCTTAATGGGAGAAATAACCAAAAGTAAACTCTTTTCCTGTGAATAGCTAACATATCAGTGGCTTGTTTTAAAAAAAAATTAAAGTTTCTACTGCTCCCCCTTTATGAGAAAAATGGCTGCCAAGATGGCCAAAAACGCATTTTTTGCCTTATGGCTTATCTTTAAGCTAAAATATTTCCAAGAAGGAGTGAGAAACCCAAAAAATTTATTGCGTAGCAATTTACAGGGAGGACCTGTACACTACCAGAAAGTGAGAAAACCTTTGGTTTTGTTTGCCTTTTTTTGTAATAAATGCCTGAATTTTAGCAAAATCTGCAAAATCAAGTTTTTGTGGTGACAACTTCAAAGAGCCCTGTACCTTGGCAATTTTCATTATGAACGTTCTAGTATTTTTTTTCAGAATGCCTGGAGTAACTAGTTTCCATAGATATCTAACACTTTTATTTTGCATGAGTACGATTTTTTATAAAAAATGATTAAATAACATCACTTTTTTAGTATTTTGACGTGGCGGACAAACTTTGAGGGCATGTATCTCAGAAAATAAGTGGAGCAGGTAACTTTCCTTTTGGGCTTTTTCATACCTCTATACCATCAATCTGTGTACCAAATTAAAAAAAAATCCGAGTCGGTCGTACGACCCCCATTCGGTGAGTTGGTTGGAATCACTCATTAGATATTTTTTTAAATTCATATTATTCATTCCTTTTTTTCATTTTATTTTGATTATAATTGTATTTTTGTAACTATATTTATTCAAATTTCGTCTTATTAATCTCACCAGAGATCACTTGGGTCAATCCGGTTAAGTCACTACAGACCATGTGCTCACTATTTTAATTTTTAATACTTTTTGCCATTAAATTAACTGTTATATTGGGAGCTTGAACAATGGTTTAAATTTTTTTTAACCTTCAGAATTTTTGTCGCAACCACTTTTAGTTGCTGCGGAAGCGACTTTTCATGAAAAAAAAAAAAAAAAAACTTAGGAAGATGCTTAGAACTTTTTATTTGTTAATGTATCAAAATGATTTAAAAATCATTTGATTGAGCAGAAAATTACCTAAATTTCTATAATAGTTTTATTTTTGATAATTATTTAAATGTTTCAGTAAACTGGACCCCCCTGCCACCATTGTAATAGTTTGACATCACCCTTACTTTTTTTTTTCCTTGAATAGGTATCTCAAAAGACTATTCCCAGATATAGTATGAAACATTTCAAGAAAGTTTTGATTTTTTAAAATAATTAGTCAAACTTGGCATCTTTGAGAAAAAATGCTAAATTTAAATTTTAGTATCTGAAAAGGGACTGAATGAAAATCTATGAAAATTTACCTTCTTATTGTAGTAAACATGTAGTAAAAATTTTATAAGTGATCTCTTGGTAATTTTAGAGATATAGAGCCTTGAAGTTGTCTGAAAAATCGCATTTATTTTCGCATCAAGAAATCCTCATAATGCAAAATTTATTCTTCTCATAATTTAGATGCATTTTTTTTGTGGTATAAACTAACCTTTTTACAAAAATATGAAATATTTAAATTTATTTTCCATTTGCAGAAAAAATAATTCCGAAATTTCATTGTTAAGTTTGCAAGTATCGACTGTGAAACACATAGCAAATTTCGAAACAAATTCCTGTATTCTGATATAGACACAGCGCATCAAACATGTCTAAACTTTTAAACCTAAATTATTAAGAAGAGGAAGAACACACTTTTGTGTTTTATATTGTTTACTGTTAAGCAATGCGCAAACGAATACTTCTCATTTCCATAAGCTTATTTTAACACGATACCAAGAATCTAGCATAACATGCTGATAATTTTTACTTTTTCAACTTCACACTTTTCTTTCAATTTACTTAAAATTTTAGCACATATTCATCCTTATAGGAAGCAACACATCTAAATTCTCTTCTAAATTTTCATTGAAAGATTCTCCCAATTTTTTTTTAACAGCAATGAAACTTTCAGTTTTTTTCATTAGTGCAGAATGTCTTTGATTAATTTAATTATTTTGTACACTGGTAATAAATTTAATGACTGGCATAAGGTATCAACTCCCTCTGTTTTATTATCTATTAATGATCCATGAGGATTAAATTCAGTGTCATCATTATCATTTCTTATATTTTCTTCTTCATTTTTTTTCTTTTTCTTTTTGAACAAATAATAACTTGGGACAGAGTGACTTACCTGGAATACGCAGCTGTGTTGGCTTAGACGAGTGTTGCAAAAGAATTTTACTCAATCCATTTTCAATAGGTTTTTTATGAATTTGTAATGGATCATAACATTTTTTCCCAACAATATGGTGAAATTTTACAAAATACTTATACTTGTAATAAGGACAAATACTATCACTTTCATTGGATTTTCTAAGTTTAAGTAACTTCTGATCGTCTTCTGACAATTCATTATTTATGACATTGCTCACCAATGAGAACACAACAGTTCATATTACGTAATTAAGATTTAAAATAAAACTAAAAGAAACTGAAATTAAAATTACAAATTATTTTTTACTCACATACGTAATGTGTTTTACTAGTAAGAAGCAAAGAAAAAGTAAAAGGAGCAAGTTAAAACATGATTAACACACCGATTCATTACTAGTAAGAAGGATAGAACAAGACATATCGTTCTGAGTCATAAAATGAAATGTGCATCAGTTGAAGCTACAGTTTATAGAGCATGATATATGGCTTATTAAAAGTAAAGATAACAGGATTATGATAAATGTATGGTCTGAATCATAATTTTCGCAGTCCCCTCATGTTTATCCGTTATTCCTTCATGAACAGTAACCTTAACTGCTGTACAGTGTACATTCCATTTTATGAATTTGAGAACATGTTTTCTGTTCTCTCAAGTTTCAGGTTTGGTCCATGTAGTATACTTTTCTTCACCAACAATTGACGTTTTCATACATTAAAGAAAATTATTTTAGCTTTGTGCTTGTGATTTTCAATATGAACTGTATTGTAGGCGATAGACTGATAAGTAATGCCCCAAATAAGATAATAAAAGCATGCTGATGGAAATGAATAGTACGCATTTGCACATTGGTTAATAGCAAACAATATAAAACATATGGGTCAATCCATGTCAAATCACCCAGGAAAACGGGATTTTGTAACCCATGTCCTCGGATTTTGATAAAATTTGGTGTATTTAATATTTTTATGGTGGTAAGTAACCATATGAATTCTTTTGCCCATATATGATTTGGTTTTCGTTTTACAGGCCGTCAAACTTTTCAAAAAATTGCATTTTCTGTCAACCGCTAAGCCTAATCTGCATGTATACATATCTCTTCAGTAAATTGTGACGGATGCAGAAATCTTTCAATATTTCCAAAAATTCTCAGATATGTTGCTGAAAGTATGAGGATTTAATAAAAAAAT
>JAXGGA010007790.1:0-60496 GCA_038373865.1 Uloborus plumipes | reverse complement strand
CAATTTTACACACTTTTTGCGACCGAGAGATCATCTCTTGTTTCTTCACGACATTGTTCGGAGGCACATCCGTTGCCCGGGATGAAAATAGTGATATTTTAAATAATTTTTAAAATCATTTGAAACATCTTAAGTGTCTTCCAAAATCATGATACAAAAGGTCCATCTGCACCATGTGAATAAACACAAGTGTAGTGTTAAACTCTATTTTATTTTTCTGACAGTTTTCATAGTTCTTTTTAAAAGAACACATTTTTGAAAGTATTCAGTCTACAGATGTATGTACATTGTTATAAGGTTGTTATTTCACTGATTAATTCAACTATGTAATTGATTTAAAACAACCCTTTTTAAATAATCTAAATAGTAATAAGTGCAATTTTAGCTTTACTATGATGTTACTAATTTATTGCTCAATGGAAAAAGTTTTATTTGTATGTGATTAATAATTATATGATGTGTGTACTGTACACTAGCATCAATTTGTCTTTGTTTTTTCTTCCCAAGTGTCCCTAAGTGTTTGGTTGTTTTTCTAAATGTTCTCGTCCTTTAAAATTCGCTCTTAGAAAATCAAATATATTGGCAAATATGATAGTTTGTAAGTTAAATAAGCAAATATCTTCTGATCACTGAAAATACTTGTTAAAATTGATTGCTCCTTGAACTCATTTTCATCTACAAGAGCATAATTAAAAGGAAAAAAAATATAATAAATAAATGTATAATCCAGTTTTTAAAAATATTTATGAACTTTAAAATACTGTATATAGCTATTAAAGACACTGAAGTATTATGCTTAAGAGAGTTATCAAAGATTTTTAAATGCACACACAATATTAGTGATCACACTTACTAATGATGTGAATTCTTATGGGAATGCAAACATCTAAGGATTATTGAGTGAAACTATTAAAGCTAAATGGATTCCAGAAGAATGACAATGCCACACATCAAATAAGCCTATTGTCAAATTTATTCTTATCTCTTGTAATCTTTTTTCTCAAGTGAATGTTCACTTCTTTGTACTTGAGACACACAAAAAATTTTTTTGCTAAAACTAAGGAAAACATAGTTCTATTAACATTATAAAAAATCTTTTTATGAAGATTTAAAATTCTTTATTTTTATACATTCGTTCATATTTAATACTGGTCATTTAACCGTTTTGCATAATTTGAATTTGCAAATGGTTTTGTAATGTTTCTTAAAATACTTGTTTATACAAATTTAGTAAGATTTTGTAAATTTGTCTGGGCAAAAAATTTAGTGTATGAGTTTCTAGTTCAAAATCATAGTCATAACCTATTCATGTTTCTCTATTGTTGCTGCACATTAAAAGTACTGAGTGATGCTTTGAAAACTTACATATAGTTTTTTTTTATAAGTTTTCTAGTGTGAACATTTTTTTTTCACTATAAAAACTTTATAAATATATTTTTATTATTCTACTGAAAAGCATTTTCCCCCCTTAAACCAAAGGGAAACTGTTATCCTGTCTTTCAAATTCTTTTATGCCATTATTTAATATATTATTTTAAATGTTTCTGTTCAGCTGATGATCTGTTTCATACTACCTCAAAACTGGTGTGAACATTTGGTTTTGCATTATACTGATAAAACTCTGCTTTTTCTTTTCATCTGTAAAGGAAGTAGATTTCAACAGTTATTTTAGATTTGTTACACTTTTTCTAATTTTCTAAATGCCAATATGTCTAATTGTTACTAAATTCCTATTTGGCACATGATTATTCTAAACTTTCATACACATTCCAAATGTACAAAAAGATCGTTTAGATTTTTAAACTGTTTGTTTAGTATAATTTTTTATATGATTGTTTGGATGCACCAGTGTCTTTTTTAGTAGTTTTCTTGTTGAATTGCTTATATAATTGTTTTATATTTGTTGATGCAAAGTTTTTTTCTTTTAAATTCAATTGATACAGTTGTATTAAAATATTCCCTGTGTATTTTTATAGCATTTATTTATTGTTTACTATTGCCAGATCTGAGAAATTAAAGTATATATTATGAATTAACGTTGCTTTTCTTTAATGATTTAATAAGATCATACACATGGTACAATATAATTTGTAATGTAATGTTTGATGGGCTAGAGGCTTATGAATCCTAAATGACTGGCGTGAGGCCCCAAACATGGTCTTGAATAGATGTGAAAAGAGAAGTTATACAATAAAAGGGAAAGTGATCATTTATTTTGATCTTTCTTTATATTTTATAAAACGTAACAAATTTGTTTTTGCTGTCATTATCACTGGCAAATGTTCACCCAAATTCTTCCGTTGCTGCTTGATCTGTAAAATAAAATTAGAAAAAAATATAGAGACAAATTTCTTTATCTTCTTTACAATCTATAACATTTTCACAATTGAAGAAAATTATAATTTCATTAAAAGAAGCATCTATATCAATCATAAGAATATGATGTATAAGTTTGAACGACATGGTTGACAGAATGTGAAGTGATATTTACATCACAAAAGTTCATCACATTTTGTGACAAGAGTAAAAAAAAAAATTTTCTTTTTGAAATATGCAAGAATCAGAAAAAAAAAATTTTAATACTTGAAAATGAACAATGTAAACAAATTTTTCAGTTTATTTCAGTAAATGCAAATTTAGGATTTAAGAAAGAGACTATGTAATTTTTTTGCAGTGCTTGTAGGATAACTTAGTGCTTACATGACAAAACGCTCATATGAATTATGTTTGTTCTAAACAATTTCGATTCAATAACGAAGTTAATTTTAAAAAGCTGGATTCTGTTGTTTTTGACTCTCCTTCATTAAAGCATTTGACTCAACTGGTGTCTACTGTATACTTCTATTTAAGTACACAGTTTTAACAAAAAACTACACAAGAGACACTTTTTTTTTTCTAGAGAAATACACCAAATTCATCTGTAACTGTGACCATACAAAAAGCATATTTCAGCTTACACTTGTCACTAAAAATTTAATGATGCCACCATGTGGTGAACTGACAGCAAATTGTATAAAATAAATTTCAGACTTTTCAGAATCTAGTTAAATGCTTGTCTGATTATCCCGATTTATCTTGGGCTCATATAAGTTGCAGGTAATTATTATGCCGAGGAAACTTGGGTTAAACTAAATGATTTTACACCTATAAAAAATTTAATTCAACTTGAAACCTACATATTTTGTTTGTTTCATTTCCTCGGATTTAAATTCAAATTAAAAAAGTGATTTTTATATTGCAATTTTTTCCAAAAAAAAAAAAAAATTGTTACGGAAGCAGTTAACTTGCTATTTGCAATAAACCTGTGCATCATCTAAAAATAAGAATTTCTTCCAAAACTACCAGTTAATTTTATATGTTTCTGACTTATAACAAGCAGCTTTGAACCAAAATTACAGAAACTTGGCAATATACTAGATCAATATTTAAAGGAACAATTAAATTCACTTTAACAGGGTTGCCACAGGATACCTAAATGCTACTTTTTGCTACTTTTTTGGACACAAGGCGACTTTAGCTACTTTTTTATGCAAAAACAGGCCAAAAAGCTACTTTTTTTCACTGAATCTGCTTTTTTGGAGACTTTTTCGCCCAACGTTAGTTTTATTTTTGAAACACCTGGAGATTTCCTTTCACCCATGGTTTTAAATCATTTTCATTTCAAGAATAAAACCTTCCCTAAATAGACGTTATGGGCTGCACCAATCCACTGCATCCAATCAACAAGTTCGGCTTGGCTTGAGTGATACGAAAACGAAAGTCGATCTTGTATGGAACTGATTTGCATACTTCGTACGTTACCGATATCTTAGCTTTTCCGGAAGCTGAAACCTTATACAGTGCAGATCTTTGCAGCAAACTCGACTGGGCACAGGGCAGCTACAGTGCGATGCAATACTTTAGACAAAATGTAAATATATGAACAAAAATAAAACTATTCAGCGAAATGCTTTCAAATTTCTACAGCGGGTAAATAATATTTTCCCATGTATGTGTCTGAAGTTTTTAAAAATATAACCGAAACGAAAGTCGGAAATTACCAAGACATATTTTTTTGCTGTTGCAAAAGTTTAGACAAAAGTTAGATTTTATGCAAATATCTCTTGAAAGGTAATTGTTGGAGGAAAGGTGGGGTTTTTTGCTTCGACTATAAGGTGCAGGGATTGCTGAATGAATAATCAAACTCCCAAACTCTCTGTAGTTCTCGTATAAAAAAGAAGAGAAAGTTTGGAAGCCAAAATTTGGAAATGAAATCACTTTGTTAATTTTTCATCTTTTAAATTGGCCCTCGTATGATAGTGCATTGTTTTTTACTTCGTGGAGAGCAAATTCAGACATGCGTATCGATCAAAAAGGCCATGAAAAATTATATTTCTTAAGGATGAAGGAACTGTAAAAACGGCTCGAACTGAAGATTCGCCCCTTTATCATACAAAACTTCTACTTGTGTCAAAAAAAAAAAAAACAGGTGACAGCTAAGTAGATGAACAACTGAATCGGGATGCATCAAAAAAACAAAGAATTGTGCTTGAGCCTCTTTGGAAACAGTGTCCCAAATAAGTCAGATTTTAATGTAAAAGCGGCACAGCATATGCTCATCTGATCTTTTCTCTAGTCAAGCTAATAGAATTATAATCCATCTAAGCCACCCAAATTTTAATAATTTTCGTCAGAGAAAGTAACATTCATTTTTAGTCACATTTAGTCTCATGGTAATAGTGAAGTAGAGGGGGGGGGGTTAATATCCAGGAGAGTTCTTTCGGAAGATAAATATTTGATGTCAGAATGTGTATTGACTGACAGGCTTATTATATGATGCTCTGAAGCGCTATTCTACAGTTACACAATTCCAAATTGATAAAGAACTATTAAATTTAGCTTTTGGTGCACGCAAATCATAGCAGTTCTACCTTGAAGACTTGAAGAAAAAGAAGGAAGAGCAATTGAGATTAGAAAAAGAAAGTGAAGAAAAGTTTAAACCAAGAAAAATAGAAGCTGTCAAGTTTGAAGGGATCTGTTAAAAAGTTAGAAGAAAAAGTCAAACTAGTAAATAGAGAGAGAGAAAATACTAAAAAATCAGCTTATGTACTTTTTAAACAGGCAAACCAGAGGCTAAAATCAGCTATTGAAGCAAGAGACACTGAAAGTATTAGAATAGCTCAGGGTATGTTAGAAGGCAGTATAAAGCAGGGCTGCGGAGTCGGAGGAAAAATGGTCGACTCCGACTCCGGGATTTTAAAACTTTCGACTCCGACTCCGACTCCCGACTCCTGCTTTTTTTAACTATTTTTTTCCCAAATATGAAGAGGGAAAAACCCTAAACAAAGGTTGAAATATTAAGTCCATTTTAAAAAGTTTCATTTTTATTCATGGTCGTAGCCAGGACTCACTTTAGGGGGGGGGGGGGATAGCAAGCTGGGGTATCCCAGTCGAAGGTCATGAGAGGTCATTGTGACCTCTCAAAAAGTTCAATTTTCTCAAGAACTCTCGCAGGTAATTTCACCACATTTATCTCAATTCTCGGAGGTCACTGTGACCTCTCAAAAAGTTCATTTTCTCCAGAGCAATAGACAAGTGCCGCTCTTGTCATTTGACTCCGTACAAAACTAATCCTTTTCTTGTTAAATGGCCAGACTTTATTTTAACACATTGCATTTTTGCTGCAAAGACCCGTCATTTGAAGCCCTTTTTAATGATTCTAGATGCTTAGGATTTGGATATTGGACGCTGAAAATTTGTATCTGTTAGTTTCAAAGATATGTTTTCACCTCCATAAAATTTCATCCAAATCGGAGGTGGTCGGAGTCGGAGTCGGAGTCGACATGTTTTTCAGCGACTCCGACTCCTTTGGTCCAAAATCAGTCCGACTCCGACTCTTCGACTCCGACTCCGCAGCCCTGGTATAAAGTTGAGGAATAGGGAAAGAGAGCATGAATATTAAGAAAATAAATTAAATTGCTTAGTGAACAAAAGGAAAATACTAAGATAGAATCATTTTTCTGTAAAAAACCAAAAACATGGATTTTCGGAATAAATTTTCTGTATTTATATGAGTATATTATTATTTTTTCTTTTGAATGGTAGCAGTATTGTAAAGTAAATAACCTCAATTGTACTCTTTTCTTTTTTTTTTTTTCTCATTTGTATCTTTAATTTAATGCATCAGTTCAAACCTGTCTATTTTTTTATCTTGTTTTAAAGCATTACTCATATTCAGTTTAGCTTGTCACATGTTTCTATTCAGCTTCTTTGCAACTTTTTTTTTCATGGCTACTTTTTTGCAACTTTTTATTTTCAAGGCAACTTTTTTAGTATTTTTAGGCGACTTTTGCTACTTTTTTGTGGCATTTTCCCTGTGGCAACCCTGCTTTAAAAATTCTTGAAAAGTAACCAAATTGCAAGACAATTCTTAAACCAGTTGAACTCCTTTCCAGTCATTCAGTGTAGTTATGCTGAGATATGTGATAAAAATAGATTAACATTTACAATTATAGCTCTTTTTTGAGAAAGAATGAAATACAACTCACTAGATCATTAATATCTTACTGAATTTTCTTTGAACTGGAATTAGTTTCCAGGTGTGTATGATATGGAAGTCAAACATTGCTGTCTTTTGTATATGCACAGTAAACGATTAATTCCTTTGAATGATGATACTTTATCAAATAATTGGTGTTTTTCCCTTTATAATCCACATTTTAGCATCAAATACAATATTTAGAACTCTATCTTATATGAAAGCTAATTTTTCGAACTTGACACTAAAGCAATAACAAAAATAAACTAAAGTTTGTGAAAATGATAGACGATAACAAAAGTTACTTACCTTTCCTTTTAGCAGGGGTAAGAGATGAGTTAGTTTATCTACAAGGCTAATTTCTTGAGCTATACCATCTAAATGATCTTCAGCAAAAACATCCAAAATCACATCTATGGCTTCCGCAGTGAGCCATATGTCTGCAACTTTTGCACTAATTTCAAGCAAAAATGTACCTATGATCTAATAAGGGAAGATAAATTAGTGATACCATTGCATGAAAAAAATTAACATAAATTGCAATATAAGGTAAGTTCATTAAATGTAAAAATCTACTAAAAGTTACTAATTTCACGTACAATGGCATGTGTTCACATTCATTAAGTTTTCTTGATTGAAAACTGTAGCTCTCAGTTGTGTGAATATTTTCTAAAACAGAAAGATAAAAAGGGGGGCAGCAAAATTAACAGGGGACAAAGGGGTTATATACTCAATCAAGTTTTATCGAAACGGCAATCCTCCCTCACCCACATGCATCGTCGCTTCAGAACAACATTCGAGTATCTTAATGTTATTTCTAAGATGAGGTGTCTCACTGTTGTTCTAAGATGATATTTAAAAACATTAATTTTTCTAAGTCAGGCTGGGGTAATGGAGCCCCCCCCCCTCCCCCCCCCTTAAATGAGGGCAAATGACATGTTTTCTGTTCTTTCCTTCGAAACATAGGGCCCGATTATAACAACATTAGAATCAGGACAAATGTTTCAGCATATATTCTTTTGACCTTCCGAAAAAATTAAAGTTAGGCATAATCATGGAAAATTAAACTAGAAAAAGGTTATTTGTATACCAAGGAAACAAGTAAAACACAGCTTAAAAAATGATTGTTTTCAAGTCAAATATTTAGTAATGTTGAGATATAACAATAATCTTGCTGCGATCAATGTATTATAATATTTTAAAGCATTCCCTTCTTGTTTTCATTAAACAGGGAAGCAGTTGTCAAATGAAATTCAAATTTTTGGCCTCTTTCCAATAGGGGGCATGAGACCCACCCCACATGAAAAATAAATTAATAAAACTATTTAAATTTTAGTAAGTAAATAGACTTACTATTTTGGCATCGTTAAATTTAATAGAATAGAATACAGCACATTGTGTGTAGTTATAACACATTTTAAAATGATCTCTTAAAAAACAACTTAGGTACTCTGTCCTGATATTATCTCTTAAAGTTATATATTAAATAAATACAAAATTAATATTACCATTTATGAATTTATTTAATTTGTATAAATAACGAAACTTTTTAAAAAGCGGTCAAATAATATTTAATAGAAAGAAAGAAATAGTATGTCGTACTTTTACAGTGCACATCTTCTACTATTTTTTTAAACATGTTGACGAGTATGCAAATGAAAGTGTAAAAAAAAAAAAAAAAAAAAAAAAAAACAACATGAAAAAACCTTTTTTTTCTTTCAATAAAAACCAGGGAGAAATATTTTAAAAGACTTCTAATTAGATACCATTTTTAGTTGCTGTTTTTTTTTTTTTTGAGCAATGAAAAATTGTTATATGTTTTCTTTTTGGACCTTAAACGTTGGGTAGTCCTTCTTTCATATTAGCAGTCTGCCAACGTCTCGCATCCTAGTGCTCCACCAACCCGGACATGCTCACCGGCCCCTACAGTACAAGGTGCAAACGAGCATACACACACACACACCACACCTATCGCAATTTGTCATTGTGTAAAACATAGTTTGAATTTAGAGGTGTCAAAATTCAAGTTATTATTATTATTATTTATTATTTTTTGCATAAAAAAATTTTGCAAAAAAAAAAGCTTGTCAGCAATATCACTTAATTTCACTAGGGTTTCCTTTTTTATAATTCTCTTTATAATAATACCTGGAAAAAACTGAAACGTCACAGCATATTCCAAATTCTCTTAGAGCTGCTGCTGTAACTGCTTTTAGACTTTTAACCCTCCTAGCGGCAGGACACCCCAACTCAATGTTAAACTCCGTACACCGTTTCCACCTGACTCACTCTCCAATCTATTTTATGTAACTCTGGACAAGTCATGGACACTGCTCATCTGAAAGATTGCTCTGCACTAAATAATTTTAATAAATTTGTACTGTTGAAAAATACTGGAGAGCCCAAGGTCTAATGACGTAATGGTCAAGTGATCCAGCATTTGAAGAATAAAATAATAACCAAACAGAAACTAACTCACCAGTGGCGTACGCAGACAAATCATTTCAGGGGAGGGGGCTGAGGCAAGACTCTTTGAGAGTGGGGGGGGGGGGGAAGCACCTCATGAAGTATAGAATGTCTCGAATTTCTGCTTCAATGAATATTTAAGTCGACAAAAATGCATCATGAAAAAAAAACTCATTAAAATTATTGTGAAGAAAGCGCTTTGATGGACACAGAGAATGATAAATTTAAATTAAAAAAAAAAAAAAATCTTCATTGAAAGAGGTGTTGCTAAAATACTTGTTTGCAATATTTTGGCAAATTTGCACTCTTATAATGTTTATTTTGCAGTTTAGTTTACTATTGCTTCCAATACTGGGCTTCAATTCAATTCACTGAAACAAAACTAGATGACTGAAAAACATTAATCGGCATTTCTAAAGGACAGATTTGCAGTCAAAATGAACAAAATGGGATAGGATAATCATAAACATGACGTAATGATGTAAAATAGACATGTCAAAAAAAAAAAAAAATCTTTTAATATTCTTTTAATATTGTCCAATAAATTATCAGCTTTGAAAGCTTTTCTCACTGCAGGATTTCAAAAAAAAAAAAAAAAAAAAACTTAGCTTACATTTTTAAAATTTGCTTTGAAAATTTCAGAGGGGGTTGCAGCCAGCCCTATCAGCCCACCCCCTGAGTACGCCACTGTAACTCACGAATAGTTCATCAAATTGCATAAAAACTGCCCTTACAGCAATGAGTTTGGAACTAAGAGGAAGTGTCAGACTTCCAAGAAGACAGCCAATGGTACCCATGGCTCTGATGATGTTGACTTTGATGTTGGAGTCCTGGCATTGATGGTAGATGTTGGTGAGAAGCTCTAAATCAGATTCTGTGAAACTGCTAAACAGAGATGAACAATCTTCCTGGGCTAACTTCTGCAGCACAGCACTCATGGAGCTGGTAGCAGCTTCTAGTTGCTCAGTGTCAGATATTTCTACATATTTCAAAACATTTTTTTTAAAAAGCTATATAAAATGATGAATGAAAAAATACATTTGGCAATTCCACGATAACAGGTGCATCAGTTTTTCACAAAGCAGCTTACAAAGACTAGAAATATGGTAAATCCTTGTTTTATTTCACAAACTTTATGAAGAACATGCTTTTCTACTATATGATGCAATTAAATTTCGAAGATTTCCAGAAAAAGTATTTAAACACTAGTAGTTTCTCCCTAAGGGATTCATCTCGTAAGATACAGTAGCCCCTCGTTATATATCACTCTTTTCTTTTGTCTCCCCCACCCAAAAAAAAAAAACTTTTAGTTCGAAACCATTTTTGAGAAAATATGTAAGGTGCTCAGAAAAGGTCTCTTTCTCATTTATTTTGTCATCAATGAATAAAACAAGTGAAGATGAAGTGCCCTCATATGCAACAACCAGCATGAAAGAAGCTGTAGACATGCTCAAGAAAGCGTACACCGCATTCGAACAATCAAACTCTGATCACATAACTGCAATGCAGTTAATTCATTTACGCTCTTTAATAATTGCAAGTGGAGACAAGTGTTGAAGGATAAATCCCGGCAAACGACTTTGGATTCTTATTTCACCAAAACAGTAGGTTAATTTTATGTCTGTATACATATTTTTTAAGACCTGCACATTGTAACGACAACTGCGGTAAGTTATATTTTTTTGTTACTTTTGACTGAAAAAAAAAATCTAATGTTCGAATAAATGAATTTTTATGTATGTGCACGTATAATTTACTTGCATGCCGGATATAAAACTATTTTTAATGACCTCGGTTGTATCACGCTTTCGGATATATCGCGCTTTTTTTTGTCCCCCGAAAAGCGCGATATAACAAGGGGTTACTGTAGTTTCATAGTCCATTACAAGGCCGAAATTCTATCTCTCACCCATATATTGTTATTCAAAAACTTCAAAATTTAACTGTGTTTTATAGAAGAAGAGTCCATGCTCTTCATAAAATTCATGAAACGAAAAAAGAGTACCATATTTGTAGCCTTTGCAAGCTGTTTTGTGAAGCAATTTATGCGCTTTATTAAAATGGGATTGCCTATTCGTTAAAAAATTAATAATAAGAATAATAAATAATAAATAAGCTGAAGAAAATAAATCAGAATTAAAAACTGAAGAGGATATGCAGTGGTTAAAAAAACAGAATGGGCTGTCCATTAATGTCACACTTTTTTCAACATATTGGACCCCTGATCCTTTTGTCATGAGTCACAATTTACCTTACCCCTATTTCTTGTCACCATGTCATGCTATATTAAATAAACATATTGTTATAAAAGATGCTTTCATTTAAATCAAATTGTATGATGTCACACTACTTGTTGCCCTTTTCCTCCTCTTAAACTATTTCAGGAGACCCCGCCTTTCAAAGCATGAATTAGTTCATAGATGACGACTAAGTAAGATTCAATAGTATTAAACTAGAGAATTTAAGACAGAAATATGTTTCGTTAATATCTGCTTTCGTTTCGTTGGCATATTTTCTCAACTTTACTTTCCTGACCAATATATTTGAAAAAAGAAACAAAAATAAATACAAATGATATTATACAATTTGATAGAAAACACCATTTCCATAATAATTTCTAGCTTTAATCATTAAAAAAAATATGTGAGTTGTTAGTTTAAATTAACTCTAAATTTAATCAAATCTAAAACAGCATTTATGTCATGAAATAAATCGATCTTGAAGTTAGTTTGCAGCTCAGAAATGTTGGATTTTTTGGCATTTTAAAGAGACAAAGATTTCTGAAATGTCTGCTCAGTGTTATAAGCTCAAAATCTTCTGCTTTGAGAAAAGGTTTCTTTGTACCCCGATACATGTCGATGAAATATTTGAACAAATTTTTGTTTTCAAACTGTTGTTCTAATAATTTGCAGTCTATTTGTTTAGAATCATTTTCTAAAATCAATATTTAGAGGTTTATTTTTATTTATTTATTTAAGTTTTCGTATTGCTCTGACTTAAATTTAGCTGAAAAGCAGCTTAGAAATGCAAACTAAAAGCATAATTTTAAATTTTGTATCATATACTTAAGTTCATTTACAGCATTATGCTACGTAGACGCTAAAATGCATTCTCTTCGACTATCAGTAGTTGTTTTTAACCTAAAGTTGATTTTTAAAAATCTTACATTTCATACTTTTTTTAAACAGTACAAGAAATGTAGTTTTTATTTTACCTGTTTTTTTGAAAAGTAGGTTGGCAATATTCATCCATAATTCAAATAAATGCTTTGAACCTCCAAGATCATCCATCTCCAGGCCCTGAACCATATTATTCAAGCATAGAAGTGCTCGACATCTGACTGTACCTAACCTTTATGAAGTAGAAAATTTGACAGTATAAGAGATAAATACTTATTTAAAATATTCTTAGCATTTATGTCAAAGTGAGTAAGATTTTAATCCGTTTGACGATCAAAATAAGTTATAGAGTAGTGTAAAAGATTTACTAAGCATATAAAATGTCTTTCTCAAACACATATCAAAATGACGGATCTAAATGAGACTGAATGAGATAGTTGAGAAAAAGAACAATGCCAGCAAAAGTTAAATCAGAGTTTGTTCAAACATTGCTTATTAAAGACAATTTTTTATTTATATAGTGTACCGATAAAACTGCTTCTCCATGAAAATATTAATATTTATTGCAGATTAAAGACATAACATAATAGGAAAGGAAAAAAGGATCATGAATAAATGATGATAGAATAAAAGCATATGCAAAAAGCAAAAATATTACGCCTTTAAAATTATACCATAAAATATTTATAATGATCTACAATTCAAAACTTTCAGTTCATTAGGCATTACACTTTTCAGGCATAAAAAAACAAAAGAGCCAGAGATTTCAGGACCTGTTGCAATGTATTTTGAGAGGCAACAGAGTCTATCGCAGAATTATTTAAAACATATTTATGCATTTTAGTAACCCTTTTAGGGGCTCTTATGGTCATGGGGCCCCTTGCAAATGCAACATAGTAAATCCACAACTGGGAGGGGCAAAAATGACAGGAAAATGTAAATTTGAAAATAGATAATGATAACAAGGTTGCCAGGTGAAATTTTGGAAGATAATCAAACTGCTTTGCAAAATTAGGCAAAAACAGTCAACTCTACTAAACCGTGACCCCTTCACATATTTTAGAAATCTTTAAATTGCAACATAATGGTACTAAAATATTTATAAGGCATTTAAAAATAGCCACATTAGCTGAATTTAGCCAAACCTGGCAAGCCTGAGTGATTATTGGCAAGAAGAACAGCAATCTGTTTCATGGCAAAGTATAAGAGACACACTTAACCTTTTGGATCCAGGCTGTTTTTTGGAAATTTTTCTTTCGACCCAGGTAGATCGACACTTGAACCACAGATTTCTTTTCCATTGAAAAGAGAAGGTATAAACTGTCGTACCAGACGTATGAAACCTTGAAAAAATCCCCGGCCCCAAAGGGTTCAAGTAAAAATTTCAACCCTGTCCTCTAAAGAAAAAAGACTTATGATACAACATATGTACCACCCAGTTCCTAAAGATTAATAGCAACACATTGTCAAGTTTTGCTATTTAGTGTGATTTGAAAATTTTTCAATGAGATGTTGTATATAGTTTGAATTTTTCACTTGTTTTACTCATAACATTTTTTCTTCTTTCTTTTCTGTTGCTTACATCTCTTAATCCTTATTGCTCATTTAATCATGAAGACTAATTGAATTGTTCCCTAATTGAAAACATTTACCCGTTACAGTCCAGTGACCTATTTATAGATCATCTTTTCAGACTTCTCACTGAAAACAATACCTTTTTATCATTTCATATTCTTATTGGGTGGTTTCCTTACACATGTGGCTACACCCCTAAAAAACTTTTAAACCTTTCTTTTTCTGGTCAGTTCAGCAGGTAACGTCTAAAGTTTGCCATGTTACATATTCATAGTGCAGTTTTCAATTCTGGGTACAACAAATTTTTTATAAAAAGTATATTATACTTTTCTTTAGCTGGTTTTAATTTTTTAAAAACTTTATTCTTTATTTACAATATTGGTATCGTCAAAGATAAGATTGGAGGAAAGTTACCTACTTTTTTATTACCAGAAACGCACAGTTTTCTATTTATAGATTAACGATACTACAAAATACTTTAAGTGATTAAAACTTTATTTTTACTCTATTTATGAAGTATAAAATCCAATTTAAAAAGATTTTTGAAAATTTTTCATTAAAAAATAATTTGGGCTCTGATAGATTAAAAATAGCAAAGACAGTTCTAGAACTAGATGAGTCATGCAGCATATATGTGTTTCTTTTAATGGGTAAATAAAATTAAAAAGGCAAAAACTCACTTTGATAAAATATGTTTAGCATCAGAACTTTCTGACAATGATTGCACAATTTCATCAGATGGAATAACTATTTGGTTAGTTACTTTCTCTAACAGTTTCCCGTTAACAATGATACCATGAATTTCACACGGAACTCTCAATCCCAGCTGTAAATAAAAAGAAAAATATGTAGAGCTGAATTGTATGATAATTACATTAATTTTATTACTTCAAATTAAAAGATTTTAAAAAAGGACCTTAATAGGTGCCACTGTATTTTCATCAATGTCCATTTCTGTGTCATCACAGGTGTCACTACTAGACATATCATCCCAGTCATTTGCATCTAAAAGATATGCTTTGTTAACTTTCAACAGGCAAAGCAATCGCTTATTTTTAAAAAGGACATTCAAAAAAAAAAAAGAAAAGAAAAGCACATTTTAAAATGATTAATTATGCAAAACTGACATGCAATTCCTCTAATCCTGTTGAGTCATAGGAGATATTATGAAGAAAAAGTACAATCCATATTTAAAAAAAAAAAAACATATAATTTTAACACGGAACAAAACATTACTAGCTTTTTCAACTGGTATGTAAAAATTTACTTAATAACAATGTAAAAAAATGACATGAAAATATTTTATAGTTATATCAGGCATTGACATACTGTCAAAAAAATTTGCAGGATTAAATTAAAATGGATTAAAAAACTAAACAGGATTTTATAGGGGAGGGGGGGGCGGCGTAGGCAGATTCATAAGAATATTTTTGTATAATTACTTTTATTTTTTTTGTGTATTACAGATTCTGTAACTGTAGAGTTTCTACGAGCATATAGCCTTTAAATTGCAAATTATTTATTGAACAAAAGGAAAGAAGAAAAACGTCAAACTTCTTTGTAACATTCCTGGAAAAAGTTGAACAGTAAAGATAAAAAAGACTGCAAAAGTGTCGCATACCAAATCAGAGAGCTTTAGAGTAAAGATCTATATTTTTAAAATTAAAAACAAATTGAAATATTTTATCGAGAAATCCGATTGGTCACCACATTTAAAATGCTATCGAAAATTTTAAACACAAACTTCTAGGGGTCTTTTACTTCTGAAAACTATGACATGGTTCTTTAAAAATATATGTATAGAACGGTTACCAAACTTGGATTATACACAGATATTGAAGGTTTTCTAAAATTGTATAATAAATTAGATGGTAAAACATAATACTGAACAGGCTAAAATAAAATCTCACTATTTTTATATTTCAAAATTAATAAAATCTTGTCACATAGTCTTGATCATATACAAATTTTACTTCTATAAAATACATTCAATAGACATCTGCTTTTTACAATATTCATTAATTTGAATGCAAGTCCATTTGTTTTTCATTGCTTTGTACATAAAAACTATTTTAAAAATTTCTTTTTTCAAACACAAATTCAGTAGAATTTTTAGTAAATATTTTAACTATTTGAAGATATTTGCTTTTTGTTATTTATGGAAAAAAGTTGATGAGAAAATATATGTGCATTATTTGTTATATATGATGATGTTTATCAAAGTTTTGTTTCAGAAAGTAAAATGATAGATACATAAGAAAAGTATTAAAAAGAAATGAGATTAAAAAATATATCTGAAGCATAAAATTCTTACCATCGCCAAAGCATATGTTGGTTAAAATTTCTAAGGCTATTTGCTTCGCAGGCAGAATATTATCCAGGATTTTCACTGTTTTTTCAATTTCATCATGCTAATTTTTAAAAAGAATAAAAAATAACTATGCAGTGGTAATAAAAATTAAATAATTGTAATAAAAAAAATGTGTAAATATTTTAGATAATGTTATAAGCTGTTGATAATAAAAGTCTCAATGCATGAAATGAATTTTCAGGATTTATAAAGTCAAATATGGGTATAAAAGTGGCGCAGCAAAGGAGGATTGGGGGTAAAAACATCCTTAGAGTCCTTGGTTTTAACATTGTGGCCCCTTCACCCCACAAAATCTTAATATAGTAGTTTATTAGCATCTAAAGAGTTTTTATTAAAAAAAAAAAAACCTCCAGAAGAAAATTCTGGCTGTGGTTGTGGGGTACAAAATTAACCATTATCTGGTATTGTAAAAACTTATATATTTTGTCCTTCCCATTTTTTCAAGTGGAAAATAAAAAGAAGTGAAGAAAAAGATTTAATTAGTTAAAATAATATTAAGTGATTTTTTTCAAAATAAGTAGTAATAGTAACGATCAAATTTTGAAATAAATTAAATTTAAAAAATGGCCTGGATCAAACAACTACTGTGTTAGTGCTTTTTTAATCAAGATTGGTTCCGATTTTATTTTAGAAAAATCTTTCTAACTGAAATTTGCAAAATAGACGAACTTTGCAGTACATTTGAATACATGTGGTGATTTTGACAACTTACATCAACAAATAAATTTCAGGACAATTTCTAGATGTTTGTGCTTGGTACTGAATTTTACATGCTGATCCACTTTTTGGTCATGAATGAGATGATTTGACATACCTTAAGAAGGCTTGTTGACTGTTTCAAATTTTGTAGCTCATGTGTCATAAAACTTTGTGAAAGCAAAGTTTTAGGAAATTTTCTCTCAGCAAACTCAATGTCTGAACTAAAAATTCTGCTTCGAAAGGAAATCTTGCGCAAAGATAAGAACTACATTCTCTCATTTTAAATTACTATGAAATTGAATGTTTTTCAAAAGTGAGATTTTTCTTCAAATGAAAATTTGTATTTAAACAGAGTGCTTTTACCTTTGCTTCAATATCTTTTTCTTCATGGTACCTATTTGACCGTTCAGCCTAAAATAAGAAAGGGACATGAAACTACAATTGCAGTGAAATAGATATTTAACAATTATCAATCTTTAGAAAAGCACCAACTAATTTTAAAAATCAAATAAAGACCCAAACTTACCTTATGACTAGCAATTTGTTGAGACAAGAGCTCTAAAGTTGGAGTGACAGATTCATTCAGTGTTAGATCTACTGTTTCAATAATAGAAGTGGCAGCATCATTCATTGTGTTATTTAAGTCACTGGAGAAAACATTTAATATAATTCCTATTGAAAAAGAAAAACTATTTTATTTGAATGCAATAACATAGGCTGAATCAGATAACACTACTTTGGATAAAATCAAATTTTCTAGATATCTTGGCAACTGAAGTGTACAGCAATGCTAAAAATCAGTAATACCTTTTTTTTTCTTTCAAAAAATGGTCTTTACTGAGGATTGGTTAGCTGAGTGAAACAAATGTAACATTTCCCATCAATTCTCCAATTTCCATAATAATTGCTTTGACTTAAATCTCTTACATGTAAGGATGGATGTTTACAACTTACAAAGTACAGTGACCCCTTGTTATATCGCACTTGTGGAGGGATAGCAAAATACCAGATATATCTGAAAACGTGCTATAACCCAGGTCATAAAAAGTAACAATCCAATTAACATACAAACTAATGACATGTGTACATACAAAGTGATTAGTTAATCTTCATATTTGGACAATTTTCTAAAATTAAATTTTTTTTCAATATTCCTATTATTTTACCTTTGAATACAAATCGAAAGTCACAGCTTTAACTGCAATAAATTTAGATGTATGGAAAACAAACAGATTTGTTCATCGATTAAAAGAAAATAGTTTTTTTTAAATCTAGGGGTGCACAACCTTTTTCAGCGAAGGGCCGCACATGTAACAGGGGCTCTATTGAAGGGCCGCAGCAAGCCCATCATTTGGAGGGGTCATAAAGGGTAGAGTTATTGCCCCCCTCCCCAAAGTTTGAGAAATTGTCTTTTTTTTAAACATTTTATCACACAATTTGCATTGAGTACATATCCTTTGCCTCCAGGAAAATTTTTAAAATGATGGGCTTGGCATCATGTACCAGTACTTTGCTGATGTTAATAAATCTAAGAAAAATTTGTACACATAATTGATATACTGATTAATATTGAATCTTTTCACTAAATGACTTGGGGGAAAAAACTAATAACTTAATTAAAACACAAAACTGCGAAATATTGCATACACATGATTCAGAGGGTTAATTAGAAAGGTAAAACTGTTCCAGTGAAGAAAATGTTTTGAGCTTCTGATCCTAAGCAGTTTTTCTTATGACAATACAAAATCAATTATGAGATTCAAAAAGTACTCTTGGAAAAACTGCAAACAGTGCAAAAGCAACTAGGCCAGTGCAAAGACAAAACTACCAATAGATGGGAATTGCATAAATACCAAAAATAATGAGATAACAAAAAAGTAATCATACCAAAAATTACAAACATTATACAACTAAAAATTCAGGAAAATGCTATGAAATCAAAATTTTCAATTGGATGGCTGAGACTGAAATTTATCTACCAATTTTGTTGCGTTTGTTGATAGTTGAAATTCTAAACATGCTTGTATTTTAATTAATATTTTTTTATTATGGAGGTAAAGTTGTTTAGAACTGTAAAAGCCCCTACTATTAGAAACTTGATTTGCATATATCAGAGGTCAGAAAGGCAACTAGCCCTTTCTCTTTCAAGAGCTTCATGAACAAGAACTCCAAATGATTTAATGTTTAGGTTTTTTACTTCGAAAAATATCCATTTGCCATGTGGTGAGTGCAAAAATTAAAAAATGGTGGTTAAAAAAATCGTATTTATTTTGAAAAATGCAGTTGTATTATTGCTCAATATGATTTGAAATTGCGCACTACTGTGCAAATAAGAAGAAATATCTTGCCCTGAAAGCCGATGCTAAAAGATTGCGGGAAAATTTTACTCAAACTCTAAAATTACGCTTTACACGTGGCACCGAAAAAACACATAAAAATATGTCAAAATTGCAAAGCATTCAACAGGCAAAAGTGAAATAAGCAGAATTTTTAACATTCAAGTAGGAAACATAGGCCTTGAGGAGTGAAATATTAAAAAAATATGTAATATTTTTCAAAATGTGTGTGAAGGTTTTTTTTTTTTTCATGTCGTGGTTGTTGCTGTAACAATTATTCGGTTTGAATCAGTGCCTAGCAAACTATAAGGGTGAACTGTCCACTGGTTAGTAATTGAAAATTGAAATTTTCAGGTCTACTCTTTTTTCCTAAAACCCCCTACTTTTTTCTCCTTAAGTCCTAAAATTTTTCTTCAAGCGAATTTTGGTGCGATTTTATTTGGTGTGTGTTAGTTTAAATCTTATCAGGATAACCTTCTTTTGCATTTTCTTTCTCCCTCTGAGCATCAAAAAAAAATAGTTCTGAAAAAAAAAATTTTTTTCAACACAAGGAATTAAATGCACTACGCACTTGCGGGCTGCATATCGCTACGCGGGGGGCCGCATTTGGCCTGCGGGCCGCAGGTTGTGCACTAGGGTGGAGCGAAAAAAATGAATTTTTGATTTTCGTCAACGGGTACCTTTCATTTACTGTGAATGAGGATAAGTAACAATTCTGTAAAATATTTCACTTTTGCGACGTCATCTTTAGTCTGCGCATTTGGCCTAAAGTTTTGAAATTTTCGATTTTTAATCGATTTTTCAAAATTTCTTTTAAAATATTGCAAATGATAAAACTAGTGACGGGTGGTTATTAAATGGAAGAAAAAGGTTCGAAATATACAAGGAATTTTTTAAAACCATTTTAAATTATGATTTCAGTTCGTGTATTATGCTCAAAGTTCATCAAATTTCCCAAAAAGGCTGATATTTTCAGCATTTTTTAACTCAGTATTTTCTCTCAATATTCACTTGAAGTGTGTTCAAACCTGTTTCCATTCATTTTGTTATTACTTTGAACCCTGCAACTCTTCGCTAGCTCATGTGGAACTACCCAGGACTCACCACGAGGAGGTGACCGCAGTTCTAGTCCTACACGCGAACCCTTCCTTCCAACCAATGCGAACACGTATTTACATTTCTTAGATACGTCTTTCACAGTTAAATTGTTCCTTTGTGTCGTAAATTGATCAAATATTTCTGTCAGATATCCTCGTTTTTACTAAACTTTTTCTTTTCCTGTGATTACATACCAATTTTTAAGAGCTGGTGACCTCTTTGACAGCTCTTTCAACCGATTGAGTCTTGAATGGCAGTTATAAAAGAGTGCATTCAGAAATCATATTTAAATTCTCAGCTTCCATTTATCTTTGTAAATATTGTGTAGTTAAATTACCTGTAAAAGGTAGCTCCGTAATTTCCACATCATGACAAGAAATCATTGTATACTGACTTTCGATTTATGTATATAATGTATGAAAATAGATTTTTATCAATTTTTGGGATCTTACGCGTTCTCACTTGTTTGCTTGTTTGTTTTCTAGATTGAGCGTTAATAATACGATTTAAAGCAAGTTTCTTAAGAAACTTGAGAATATTAATTAATATGCTCTCTCTTATGAACTAACTAGATTATTTCCCGGCGTTGCCTAGGTGCTTATTAATACAATATAGCTTTAAAAAATATTTGAAGAAATTCTATCCACATGGGAATATAAAAACTTATTTCATGCTAAAATGAAATAGTTGAGTCTTAAATTGATAATTCATTGTTAATCGTAATCTTTGTTGGAAAATACTCCTATTTAAATGTGTTATAATTTATCAATTTGTATGCTTAAAGTCTTATCTCTATTACTCTATCTATTCAAAATTGAAAGAAAATGGCCATTTTGAGACAAAATATTTGAATTTTGAGCTTTTTAGATTTTTTTTAAATTTCAAAACCCCCGCCTATGTGAATTCTAATGCATCAAGGAACCTCTGTGCCAAGTTTGTTGAAAATCCGACGTAAACTGTGGATTTGTATAAGGCACTAACATACAAAGATCCGTTTATATATATATATATACAGGGTGTCCACTCCAATCGTGGACCAATAGCTAATTTCTAAACCGTTAGAGATAAGCATATAGTTGATTTAGGAAAAAATCTCCAAATTATGAAAGGAATTTTGGGTCCATTCAATGTTTTTCAAAAAATCAAATTTTGAAAGAGTTACGAAATTTAAATTTTTATACAGCCCCCCAGTCCTATCAATCATATTTAGTAAAACATTCCTGACACTGTAACGTTTAAAACTAAAAAAAAATCACTCTTCTACCACAAAAATTGACCGAGTTATGACGTTTTGAAAAATCAAGATTTTGAAGGATTTCGCATACGGTCCCTTAAGCGATCGCTCGATGACGTCATGAAATAATGCAAAATCTTGATTTTTCAAAAGGTCATAACTTGGTCAATTTTTGTGGTAGAGGAGTGATTTTTTTTTAGTTTTAAACGTTACAGTGTCAAGAATGTTTTACTAAATATGATTGATGGGACTGGGGGGCTGTATAAAAATTTAAATTTCGTAACTCTTTCAAAATTTGATTTTTTGAAAAACATTGAATAGACCCAAAATTCCTTTCATAATTTGGAGATTTTTTCCTAAATCAACTATATGCTTATCTCTAACGGTTTAGAAATTAGCTATTGGTCCACGATTGGAGTGGACACCCTGTATAGATAGATAGATAGATATCGACAACAGCATATTTCTTGGGTGCAAAGTATACATTGTTTTGAATAGATGTGAATACAATTTTCTGCTTTTCCCGGAGAGATTATCTTTATAATCTCACACAGATTCATAGCTAAATTAGTAACATCTGCACTTCATCCTAAGAGAGCAAGGACACTTTTACCGCGAAAGTTATGAACTCTTTTAAAAATTATAGTCTAAAGATTATTTTTGCTGTAGTCAGCATCTGGCTTGGGAAAGCTTTCTTGAACTTCTGTTTAATATTTTTTTTAATATTTTTGTAGTCAAAACTACCTTGCTCAGCTCATGAAGTTAATGTTGCTCAGTACTTGAATCATTTTTATTGTCAAAATCTACCTGATCAATGATAAATTCTATAGGTTCATATCGAACTGATTTGAAAGTATAACATGTTGTTTAGCTTCGTCCAACAGGCCCAAAAATCACTTTGGTCCACTGGTAGGTCCATCTAGCTTTTGGAAAAAATGCAGCAAATTACGTTTATTCAAATGTAATTGGCAAATGTCCCATTACAGAGGTCTACCAAGTTTTCCTCCAAGGTTTGCATCCATCAAAACCAATGCAAACATCTTCCTACTCAAAGAAACAATTTATTGTTTCTGACTTGTCTAAGAAGAGTAAATGTATGCTTTCATTGGTTGGAAGCGAGGGGAGTGCGGGTGGCACCAAAGTGCGACCACTTCCTCGTGGTGAGTCCTGGGTAATTTCAATGAGCAAGCAAAGAGTTGAGTAGTTCAAGGAAACAACAAAATAATTAAGAAAATATTTTGAAGGCACTTTAAGTAAATATTGTGAGGAAATATTGAATTATAAATTTCTGCTCAATATTGAAAATATCGGAAATTTCTGAAAATTTGATGAACTTTGGGCCTAATGCGCAGACTGAAATCATAATCTAAAATGGTTTTAAAAAATTTCTTGTTTATTTCAAACCTTTTTCTTCCATTTAATAACCACCCGTCACTAGTTTTATCATTTGCAATATTTTTTAAAAAATTTTGAAAACTCTAAAAAAAATCGAAAATTTTAAAACTTTAGTCCAAATGCGCAGACTAAAGATAGCGTCGCAAAAGTGAAATATTTTACAGAATTGTTACTTATCCTCATTCACAGTAAATGAAAGGTACCCGTTTACGAAAATCAAAAATTCGTTTTTTTCGCTCCACCCTATTGTGCACCCCTATTTTAATCAATGAACAAATATTTTTTTTTTCTTTTCTTAGAATTATAACTTTTTTTCTGTGATGCCAAATGTAAAACCAACATTTAAAAAAAATATGCATCGATTTTTTGGAAAACAAAGGAAAAGCGCTATATGTCCTAATGAGCGATATAACAAGGTGCTAGGTAATGAGGGGTTGCTGTATTTGTTTTGCATTTTTCTGTAACAATTAAAGAAAAAAAAACCATAAATATTTGAGTTGTTAGCATTTTGCATAATGTAAAGACCATTTCGCACATCCAGAATGAAAGGGGCACATCTCAAAATAGCTGTTTTGAGAAAAATCAATTTGAAAATTTAAACTTTTTTAAATCCTTGCCCTGGCTCTAATAAATTATTACAACTAGCCAAACTTTCATTGCTTGGTTGATTAAAGGTTCTGCTAGGTGACTACGGTGTGCGTTTCCCGGCCAATTTTAAATAAGTCAGTAATTAATGAGAAGTGCCCCTTTCATTCTCCATTTTCGTGGAGAATGAAAGGGGCACATCTCAAAATAGCTATTCTTATGGACATCGGCATATACACCCTTTACTTTTTTTGAAGTTCTTGTTGTGACTTATCCTACATATCGCTGTTTCATTTCAAAACGATATTAAATAAAATATTAATTCCTAATGATTTGACACTAGGTTACATAATACTATTCTTCTTGTTCTAAAAAAAGGAACCCTTCATAAATTACTTGTGCACAAACTATTTATACTTAATAACAAACAATTAAAACAAGTGTCATTTGAAAACAAATAAAAATTACGCTTTTCTTAATTGGTTTTAAAAAGTACTAACCATAATTTGCACCAATGAAGCTCGGCGAACTCTGATTTTCAAAGATGTGCCCCTTTCAAACTCAATTCTCCCTTCACAATCGGCAGAACCGACAGAATGATAAGGGCACAAGTTGCTTTTTAGCTGTGACTGTTAACTCTAGAAAAAAATGGGTCAGTTTCTCATGTAAGGTGTACTAAGGTATGCTTTTTAAAGATATTTCCAAAAAATGCATTTTTTTGAGATGTGCCCCTTTCATTCTGGATGTGCGATTTTTCTGGTAGTCATCAAATTTAGAACAAAATTAGTTTGATATAAGGGAAAGTAGTTTATAGTTTTTTTTTTTTTTAATTTGATTTCATACTTTCAAATTTTAATTTTCAGCAAAAAATCCATCAATTTCCAGACGTCTTAAAACTCTAAGCAACTTAAAATTTTGTACAAAGTCTTAGCTAGATTTCTGATTAGCGGACAATTAAAATGTCTTCAAAAAGTTATTATTATTGATTAGAGCTTGCATAATGGTTTTTAGATTTAAAAATAAAAGATTTAGCTAGACTTTTGACTAGGGATGCACCGATTAATCGGCAGTACCGATTAATCGGCCATAATCGGCCACTTTGCCGATTATTAATAATCGGTAAAATCGGGCCGATTAATCGGCTGAAAAATATTTTTCAGATATTATTCTAAAAATATACTTTCACTAGGAAACTATGATGAATAATTTTATTAACAGTTCCTCCTCCTAATAAGGAGGTCCTCACTATAGGGACCTCCTTATTAGGAGGAGGTAAATAAGGTATCCTCACAGTTGATATAAAGATTTTTTTAAATTAATTCTCCTACTTTGAATAAATATAAAGACAATGATGCAACATTTTTCATGTGGCGATAGTTTTCTTCTAAGCACAGTGCTTTCAGATAACCTCTAATTTTCAAAGAATAAAAGTATTGAATTAAATTGCTACTAATAAACAGAAATATATGAATTAAAAGTACTCCTAAATTGGAGTGTTCACCACACACTCCCCCTCCCCTCCTTTTTTTATAAATTTTTATTTCCAATTAACACAACTAACAATGTGTTAATAATATTATTGACACTTATTTGAAAATTGGTTCTAAGAAATTTGATAAAATATTGAAGTTATTTTGTGAAAACTAGGAAAATGGAAAAAAAAAAAAATCTTCTCCCAGAAATAAATTACTTACTATTTCTAAATTTGGAATTGTATAAGAGATAAAAAACAGTGATGGTAAAATTGGTAGCAGAAAAACAATTATCCTTAACATTAATCGGCTCAGCCGATTAATCGGCCGATTATCAACAGCCGATTAATCGGTAATCGGTAATCGGCCAATTTGCTTATCGGTGCATCCCTACTTTTGACATAGTAGTTAATTAAAAACTCTGTAAAAAGAATACATTTTTAAAATACCTTAAATTTTTTTTTTTTTGATTTTCTTTCTTTTATTTATTTCTTGTAGAAAAAAAAAAGAATTGTTTCTTAGTAAACATTAGCATTTAAATCGGATGTATTTTATTTTGTATGTATATAAATGTAACAAAAATATATAAATTATAGGAATAAATTATTGAATAGAAAATAAATGAAAGGAAAAACTTGTAGCAATATTTTGCAGTTTATAACCAGTCGAAATTATTATAAACACAAAATATGTTTGTGTGTATAATATTTATGTATAGATGATAGCATTATTTCATTGTGTTTAAAAAAATGGTTTTGTCAAATTACATGATGAACAATTGCCAGATAAAAGAAAAATTTCAGAAGATCCAAAAACAGTTCAGAGTTTTTTCTCTAAACTCCATAAACGTTTAGGAACGAGCTTAGAAAAAATTGTTAATTTTCCAGCTCATCGAGTAATGTATTGCTTTGAATGGCAACTTAAAAATGCAAATCCTAAATCATAATTCCAAAAAATACTTGCCTGCTGTGACAGTTTTGAGCAAAATATGCTCAGGTTGAGAAGGTGCTAGTGTCATCAATGACTTTAACTGCTCTAGGACTAGAGGTTGTGACAGAACTGCTGTCACTTCTTGGTTATCTTCAGCAACTGTGTGAAGGCACTGAGCTACAAGAAAGAGAGAAATTCTCATTAGCTACAAGTAAATATTTAATAAAATAAATGACGCAAAAATTAATGAAATTATTTACCAACAGCAAGAGCAATTTGTAGATTGTATACATCAAGATTTAAACAAGGCAGCAATATTGATATGAGGTTTCTCTTGTTGAATATTGAAACAGCAATATCACAACTTTCACTGAAAAATTAATATCCTGATTACACAAAATTCAAACAGATGATCATAAACAGCATAAAAAGTTATTTTAAAAAACTGTAATTAAGGTATTCATGTGCATGTTTTTAATTTGTGTAAATGTGCATGCACATTTGAAATTATTATTATTTAATGTGATGAAATGATTCAAGATCTAAATAACATAAGAGATAATTCAACAAGAAATAAAACACAAGTAGGAACACATTTTTAATTTTCATCAAAAAAAGCGTTAATTTTATATTCTTTTTTACTAAAGTTTTCTATGATATTGAACTTAAGTCGTTGTTTTTACTGCCATATGGTAGATCCAGACCCCTTTTGCAACGTAGGAGAGAGAATTCAGATTTTTCTGAAACATCCATTATCGACTTAAATAGATTCCCGTCAGCAAATAGTTGTCATTACAGATGACGAAAATCAATGTTAAAATTTGATAAGTTATAAGTTTTAAATAAATTTCTAGAATAATCAGCAAAATTTGAACTTAATAATTTGATTTGGTTTTTAGAAGAACAGGGGAAGGGTATGGGGTTTATGTATTATTTGAAGAACACTCATCATAAGACGTTAGAAATAAAATGATGTTTATTATAATATGCTAAATATAGGAAATGAGATTTTGCTGCTTTTTTAAAACTAGCTGTCGTGGCCGTCACGAAACTTTCTTCTATATCTATCTTATGAATTCCGGTTACAAAATAAAATACGTACTCGCCCGAGTAATTGGAGACAGCTCCAATTTCCCAATTATCGTAATAACCCTGCAAATGCAGAATCAATGAGCGAAATTGGAAATCATTGCAAAAGCCTTGTTTAGATAAATTGCAAACATTTTATTTGTTAGTAAAAAGAAATTGGCAACAGTTAAAAATTTCAAATCATTGAAAGTTTTCAGCTGTTTTGATAATTAAATAGCATGAAAGCGATTTTTTAATGAATTAATTTTTCGCATTGTTGACTAAGCGCAAAAATCACCCCACCCTACCCCTGGGGCGATTGGCGCCAAAATTTAATCAATGCTTGCTTCCATATTGGGTTAGTGTTATTCCAAATTTCATTCAAATCGCAGCAATATTTCCCGAGATACAGTAGGTGCAATGACAAAATAAGCGCTTTTGATTGCTCCACCCCCCTTTGAGATATTGACACACAAATTGAATCAGCACCTGTACTCAATAGGGTCTACCTATGGACCAATTTTCGTTTGATTCCGCCGGTTACTTCCTGAGATATAGCAGTCACCCCCGCGCAGAACACGTGCGATTGCTCCACCCCCCTTGGAGATATTGACAAACAAATTGAATCAGCACCTGTACTCAGTAGGGTCTACCTATGGACCAATTTTCGTTTGATTCCGCCGGTTACTTCCTGAGATATAGCACTCACTCCCGCGCAGAACACGTGCGATTGCTCCACCCCCCTTGGAGGAATTCGCTAAACAAAGTCAGGTGCACCAGTTCACATGGTGGTACATATGTGCAAAAAATTTTGTTCGATTTCATGCAGTAGTTTTTGCTCTAGCGCGGCCACAAAAACTGGTCACACACATACAGACTCACACACAGACAGACAGACACACACACACACACACAGACAGACATTTTCCAAAAATGGTCGAAATGGACTCAGCGCACCTCAAAACGTGCAAATCCGTCAAAATTCGACATTCGAAAATTTTCACGAAACCAATACTTTCTTCTATATATTAGATATAGAAGAAAGTAAAAAATAGTTAATTTTATTCAAATGAAAAATAAGGTAAATAAATTTTGATAATTACCATAAAGTCCACAGTAGATTGCACGCTTCTAAAAATATTTCTGTTTTAGAGTCTATTTTTCCATCAGTTACTTTTTGGGGAGTCCAAGGCTCTTTGTACTAAAATAAAAAGCATAAAATGAGTTACATAATAATAATTGAGTGGACAGAAAGGAAAGGTAGTACCATAAATATCTTTGAAGTTTTGGTTGTATTAGTAAAAAAAAAGATGTTTCCTATGTGATCAATTTTACTTTCCAATTGATTTTTTTTTTCTAATATTCCAAACAGTTGAGCAAAGTTAGAAAGTGCAGTTGATATAGATGTTAACTTGTGAGAATGTTACGCACTTGAATGCAACTCTAATTACTAGGATAATTGGACAATCGAAAATGGGCGTGGCAAAATGACTCACGTGCAAAACGGGTGTGTACAGCAAAATGTTGAAAGTTTTTTTTTCAACTCAGAACAATAAAATATGAAATAAATACTTTAAATATTTACATTATTGAAATTCACATGATAGAATAACGTGGAAAAAGAATTCGTGGAATTGAAACGAAAAAAAAAAAAAAAAAGGATGCAATATAATCACTTTCAAGTCTTGTTATCATATAGTAGAATAAAGAGCACGTGTTTCGAAGCAAGTAAATTCGTATCCTAATTATCATATTTTTTAGTCGCTACTAAGTAGAGATGCGAAATTGAAGTTGATGTTTTCCAAACATCGCTACTTTTGTTAAAACATCGATGTTTTGCGTTTTGATGTTTTTTCAATGTTGATACTTTCGTAACTGAATCAACGTTTTAAAAAAGTGTGATTAGGTTTATAAAAAAATTAGTGATATATGTATAAATATAAAAACAGTTATAGTGAAAGCTATATCAATAATACTGTTCGACAAAAAAAAAACCTTGAAAATGCTTCTGGCATTTTGAAGGCTGATTCTTATGTAAAATGACCCCCTGAATCCGAATATGACCCCCGTTTTCCCCCATCACGTACCAATTTTTTTTAAAACGCCCCCCCCCCTTTTTTTTTTTCATTTTTCCTTAGTTTCAGAGCTATTATATTTTTTTGGAGGGGAAAGGAGCCTTATATTCACCCC
The DNA here is from genome assembly GCA_038373865.1 of Uloborus plumipes. Lineage (NCBI taxonomy): Eukaryota > Metazoa > Arthropoda > Arachnida > Araneae > Uloboridae > Uloborus > Uloborus plumipes. Next base: position 31,441 of record JAXGGA010007790.1, on the reverse strand, counting down.
TAAATTTTTTTGGAGGTCAAGAGAGACTCAAAGTTTAAAATCATGAGCACCGAGAAAGAATCGGGGAACTTGGGGGGGCGTAGCCCCCCAAAATATTTGAAAAATCACCAAAAACGATCTTTTTACTCTAGTTTCTTTAAAAACACCTTTAAAACATTTTTTTCGGTGCAGAACCAGAGTATAGGATCCGCTCCTATGGCTCCTGGGTCAAAAAAAATTTTCACGCTGTAAAATTTTTTTTTAAAAATAAAATAATGCTCTAAAAATCGCACTTTGCACTCGAGTTTTAAAGCAGGTCTTCAGCCAAAAAAACAAAATTGTGGCTGATTATTATGTCAAATGACCCCCTATTTCCAAATATGACCTCAGTTTCCCCCTCCACCCCTCTTTCCAGAGAGCGCCCCCCCCTCCCCCCCCAATTCAGAGTCATTTTACTAATTCGGAGGGGAAAAGTACATTACGTAACCAGTTAACATAATTCTAAAAGGCAACAGAGGTTCAAAGTTCAAAATCATGTATATGTGTACCAAACATATAAACTAGGGCGGTATAGCCCCCCCCCCAAAAAAAAATCTTCTTTTCCTGTTTTTCTAAGAGACGTTTTAAACCTTTTTTTTTTTTTGTGAAAAATCAGAGTATTCGATTTTCTCTTTGATTAATGTGTTCGAAATTATTTCGCTTTGCAGAAAACAAATTATATTATAAAATAAAAAAAAAATTACTATAATTATAACTACTATAAATGCTATAATTATAATTTATAGTATTTGGAAAAAATGGGTCACTTTGCAGAAGAGTCAGCCGGAACAGTGTCTTCTTTCATGCGGACCTGCGATGCGACTGATATGCAACGAGCCACCCTTACAAGAAAAACAAATATATATTTTTTTATTTTATAATATAACTAGCGGTACCCGCACGGCTTTGCCCGTGGTATAAAATTAAAATTTCATTTGTAAAATAATTGATATAGCAGAAAAAATGCTCTATTTCAGTTGTAATTCAACTATAATTCATTCAAAGTATGATATAAAAATCTGGTATGGACCCCACGCTACTTAATTTTATGTGTAAATTTCTTAGTAGATGCCTCAAGTGCTAAAATAGTGCTTGGAGTGAGCAAGATAACAGTTCAAACATTTATATCTCTAGTTTGCCGCGAAACAATGCAAAAAAAAAAAAATGTTTTACAATGATTAATCTCCTAAATATCGCCGATTTTAACAACATTCAGTGGATTTTTCGCAAAATATCGCCAATAGCGCCAAATTGAGTCCAAATATAAAAAGAAAACAATTTTTTTCGCCAACTTGGTGATATGTCGCCAAATTGGCGGCAAATGCTTGACGACCAAAAGCTTGGCGATATATTGCCAAGAGGTCGGGCCAATTCATATCACTTTTGTCTGCATTGAAATGAACACTGATTTACTCCATAAAAGGGGTAAAACACCCCCTTGGAACATTCGAATGCAACCCCAAGGGAAGATGCACAAAAATAAGCCAAAAGAGAAAATAAGAACAATTTTGTTGCTCACAGAAACCAACAAAAATCTTACCAAAGTTTAAAAGAAGAAGAAAGTTTTATTTCCTAGCTTTAAAAACAAAACGAACGATGCAATAACGCAATTCATACGATATTTGGTTAATCTGTGCTTTAGGTACCCTTTTCTCGCTAAATGGGCGATAGGCGCGCCAAGCGTGGTAACCCTGGCTATTTTGCGTAGTTTCTCTCGGAGCTTTCACTTCCGCGAGTCACGCAAAAACGCGCCAAGTAATGTCCCAAAGCATTTTCACCCGGAAAAGACAGGGTTGCCAGAGAATTGAAACAAAAAAATACTACGCCTCCTCTAAAAAAAATATTACAAAGTAATACTGTTTCCAAACGTTGCCAAAATCAATGTTGCCGAAATGCGAAATCTATGAAAATGAAAAAAAAAAAAATCGCCAAATCTTTTAATTAAGTCATTAGTATATTGGAAACAGGGTTGCCGGAAAAATACTACGCTCCTTATTTGGGCCGAAAAAATATTACCGTAGTATCAAAAATACTACGTCTGGCAACGCTGGAAAAATAACGAAACAAAAATAAGTATGAACACGTAACCATGGTAACAACATGAAAAGTTGATTTCCGTTGATAAAATAATTCTTTTCGTCTCTCTTTTCAAACAAATTATATTATCGAGCTGAACCATTTTAGAATCGTTTGGCTTGCTTTACTGAAATGACGGAAATGTCCTACGCTGCGGCGGAAATGTCCCGTGCCCCATAAAGGGAGGTGACTTATCCGACATTTTGGTTCCAAAAAGACACGTGTGGTTCCACTGGTATGTGTACAAAAACCGCGTTGAAGAAAACTAGTGCTACATATATAAACTTCAGATGGCTGACCTAATTGAAGTTTAATTGTTCCAACTAATAAAATGAGGATATTTCATTCATTTAAATTGTAGACAAGCAACAAAGATGAAAATGGGTTTCTTTACCGGAAATATTTTCTCATAAGCTAGTAATTAATTTAAGAATTCAGTTATCTTGCTAGATTTACTCAACGTGGCGTATTTTGCTAATATAGCTACCATTGATTAAACTAACGAATTTCTAAACACTTTAAACGAGGTTGGATTCAAAGCCGTCTTGGAACCAAAATGTCGGATAAGTCGGCCAAAGACTAGACTAGCGGTAGGTAACCCGTTGATCGCGATCGAACGGTAGATCTCGAACTCATTTTGAATCGATCGCAGTAATTTATTGTGCGTTGCTTTCTGTCTGAGTAGCATAAAAAACATTAATTTCTAGATTAAAATTAGGTTCGACGTCTAAAGCATAAGTTATCTGACAAGTTTTCAAACTTTTTACTGTAAAAAGGAACTAATTCTTTGCAGTCACTATTTTATCAATTTTAAAGCAAGAAATGTGTCAGAAAATATTTCAATGTAGGTGAGCATAACATTATGTTAGCTGTTTAAAACTGCAACTTAATAGATGTCTATATCTTTTTTGAGAAGATTTAATTTAGGATCAGCATAGTCTCAACTTAAAGCACAACCCACCCTCCCCTCAAGTCGAACTTGTATTCACACCAAACTTGGAAAGTAGATTTTCAGTTGATTTAGGTTGCCGACCGCTGGCCTAGAACTAAACATATGAAGCGGGCGACAAATTCGAGAGTGGTGCTTAAGCGGTTCCAAAAGGAAAAAAAAAAAAATGCCTTATGTTAACAAAAATAGCTTAAAAGGGTATTTCTAAGATTTCTAAGCCGAACAATTTTCGAGAGAGCTCATGAAATTTTCTTCTAGCGCCTCAACACCACAAGCCTAGTATTTAAAACATTACGTAGCAATTACGTTGGTCGAATGTCAGTACTGAGTTTTCGGAAGAACGTCCCCGCTTAATTGGGTAACGGATAAACGAATGCCCCGCTTATACGAATAAAATATTCTGGAACCGAATATTTCTCTTAGCATAGACGCAATGTTATAGATCCCCGCTCAAACGAATACCCCGCTTAATCGAATAATATTTCTTGGAACCGACAGTATTAATTTAAATGGGGCCGACAGTATTAATTTAAATGGGGCCGACAGTATTTAAATAATCATTTTTGAAAAAACATACAATTGGACATGTTTTTTTTTTTTTTTTTTTTGCATTGAGTATACACCCTTTGCCGCCCCCCCCCCCAGGGGAAAAATTGAAAACGACGCGAACCGACACTTTCTTTAATCAAGAAAAAGTCTCGCAGACAGTTAAGTTGTTGCGGCTTAAAAAAAAAAACTTCCTTAACAAAACTCGAATTAGGTGCAAAGATTGCTAAATGGGGTATTGCGTTGAACCTTGTTTTGGGAGATATCATACTGAACGTAATTTTTAACTTAATTTGGGCAAATAATACACAGTAGTGTATTTTTACATCGGTTTTTGTCAAAAGAAAAAAAAAAAAAAGAATGAAAAGAAGAAAAATAAAGGAAAATCAAAATTGCATATTTTGAAAAAACTTCGTCAAAAGAAGTTGGGCAGTTGGGTCAGTCCAGGATATTTGAATAAGATCTTGTTTTTGAAATTTTGTGGAAAATAGTTTGGAATTTTGTGAAAACTAATTCGTAATTACCCGACTACGGCAAAGCCTAAAGGAAGGGTTATGTTTTTAGCAGTCTGGCTATGTTTGTGGTTAAGGATGTTCCACCGTAGCTCCTAAACTGTTCATTCGATTTCGATGAATAAGGTGCCAAACGATTCGTTTTCGAGTCTCGAGCGTTATAGGCTACTTTTTACTAGAATTTAACAAGAGGAAAAATCGATTATTTCTAGACAAGCACCGATTTTAACCGATATTTTCGTAGCTAAGTGTGTTTTAGTTCAAACAAAAGTCGCAATCAACAATGAATTTCCAGTTAAAGGCTGACATAGATTTTAGCATGAAATTAGTTTAAAAGGCCAAGTTTACGTCGCATTAAGCAAGGTAAGGACATTGGAGGGTTTTTACTTCCTTCTACGTAGTAAAGGAAGTATTGTGATCACGAAAAAAATTTCACTCAAATTTCGGTCTAAATTTTGATTTTGCTCACCCCTGAATGAATGTCGCGTAGTTTTTTCGACCTGTCAGCACGTGCATATGTACCTAACAACTTACAAACAGCCGAAAAATCAATTTCGACCACCCCCGAGTAAATTACGACGAGTTTTCTCGTGACGTCTGTATGTACGTATGTGCGGATGTATGTGCGGGTGTATGTGCGGATGTATGTGCGTATGTGGCTCGCATAACTCAAAAACTATATGCCGTAGAAACTTCTAGCTTGGTATGTAGGCTCTGAGGGGGGTCTAGTTGTGCACCTCCCCTTGTGATTGCATTCGAATGTTCCCAAAGGGGTCTTTTACCCCTTTTTTGGGGTAAATCAATGTTAATTTCAATACAGACTCAAGTGATATGAATTGGCGCCACCACTTGGCGACATGTCACCAAGCTTTTGGTCGCCAAGTGTTTGACGCCAAGTTGGCGACATATCGCCAAGTTGGCGACAAATTTGGCGAAAAAATTATTTTTTGAATTTGGGTTCAATTTGGCGCTATTGGCGATATTTTGCGAAAAATTCACTAAATGATATTAAAATCAGCAATATTTAGAAATATTTTTTGCATTGTTTCGTGGTAGATTAGGGGAGTAAATATTTGAATTGTTACCTTACTCACTCCAAGCACTTTTTTTAACACTTAAGGCAACTACTAAGAAATTTACACGTAAAAGGAAGTAGTGTGGGGTCCATACCAGATTTTTTTATAATTTTATAAGTGATCTGGACCCACGGAAACTTTTAAGCAACCCTCATGATTCAGCGTCTTTGATGGAATTGGAAAGGCTGAGAAGTTTTGTCACTGCTCAATAAGAATTACCCAAATAACTTTTCATACTTTTTTGTTATGTACATTTAATTTTGTAATGTATATTCATTTGCTAATATACAGTGGAGTAAAATAAAAAAGTTTTAAAAACCTGTAACCCGACTACAAAAAAGCTCTAAAAAGTAAGAAATAATAACAAGTTTAAAAAACTATAACCCGATTACAAAAAAAAAAAAAAAAAAGCACTGAAAGGTAAGAAACAAGGCAGGTGCTATTTAATATCGTCGTCTTATTAAATAAAACAAGACGTTTGATATCTTAGCTATACCTGTTTATTTAGTTCTACGACTTGAACCCTCTGCAAGTTCCACATTAACAACGTAATTCAATTCAAATGCTGTAGTCGTGCGTTGTCAACTACAGAAAAACAATTTGATAGAATAACATTATAACCTAATTTACCATTCTTGTATATATATATAGATCAAACTAATATGTTTGCTTGTGTATCAAGTTTAAATGCTTGCTTTCTGTAGTTGACAACGCACGACTACAGCATTTGAATTGAATTACGTTGTTAATGTGGAACTTGCAGAGGGTTCAAGTCGTAGAACTAAATAAACAGGTATAGCTAAGATATCAAACGTCTTGTTTTATTTAATAAGACGATGATATTAAATAGCACCTACCTTGTTTCTTATCTTTCAGTGCTTTTTAGCCTACTTTCCCGTTAAAAATAAAAGAAACGAAAAAAGCATTAAAATTGGCTTAATGCATCTAAAAGATGTCGCCAAGTCCAAAAAATATCGCCAAGTAAAAAAAAGTCAAAAAGAAACAAAAAAATGAAATAAATATAGAAAAATTAAAAATTTGAAAGTAGGGTATTGAGATGGGGAATTTGTGTGTCTGTCGGTCGGTCGGTCGGTCTGTCAGTCCCCCCCTAATAACTTTTGAATGAACATTCCGATTTGGACAAACTTTTTTTTGTTGGAAAGATCTCGGCGAGTACAGCTCATTCCCATATTTGATTTTTTGATTTGAACAATTTTTGGTTCAACTTTGAGCCGTTCAAATAACCGGTCCCGCGATACTAACTTTTGAATGAACAGTCCGATTTGAACAAACTTTTTTTTGTTCGAAAGATCTTTTCAGGGATACTTCCTTCCCGTACCTACGTTTTTGATTTGAACAATTTTTTCGTTCAACACTGAACCGTTCAAAAAAGCTCTCACACCTAATAACTTTTGAGTGAACAGTCCGATTTAAACAAACTTTTTTTTGTTCGAAAGATCTCGGCAAGGATGCTTCATTACCGTATTTAAATTTTCAATTTGAACATTTTTTTCGTTCAACATTGAACCGTTCAAACAACCTTTCCCCACCTAATAACTTTTAAGTGAACCGTCGGAATTGAATAAACTTTTTTTTGTTCGAAAGATCTCGGAGAGGCTTCTTCCCATATTTCACTTTTCAATTTGAACAATTTTTCGTTCAATGATGAACCGTTCAGAAAAATTTTTAACATGAGCGCGTACTTTTCTGAATAATCTTCTGTGAGGACTCTTGATTCCGATTCCGACTCCGCAGACATGGCGGAAATGCAAGCTCAGAAAAAAATGACTGACTGGGCAGACGATTTTTTGTTTATTTATTTATTTGTTTTGTTTAATTTATTATTATTATGATTTTTTTTTTTGGCAGACGATTTTTTTTTTGTTAACAAAAATTTTTCATTCACGAGAGCATTTTATTCTTTATTTATATTTAACAACTGGCAACGGATTAAAAATGAAATTCAAGACATTTTATTAACGAACGAGTTTTTTTTTTCTTTCTTTGATAAAATGTGTTTTGAAGTTCTTTGTACTTTTATTTTATTTGTTTATTTTTTTTTCTTTTGAAAACGATTGTGGAATTTTTCTACGGAAGAACTATAACAGTTACATTCTTTAAAAGGTGCGACAAAACTTAATTGACTCGTTTATTTAATTTTTACGTGTCTATTTCATCTGATGAGAGGGGTATATTTTGCTTTTAGAAATCAGCTTTAACTGCTATAGAGGTATGTTTGACATAATTTTCAGTTTCAGATAATCAAGAGAATATTGATCAGATGCTACAATGCCGATTTCGATGTACAGGAAAGTAGGCTCGTTTAGTTCTTGACAGAACTTCTTGTTTTTTTTTTTGTAGTCGGGTTATAGTTTTTTAAACTTGTTATTATTTTGTTAAAAATAGTTACGGCAAGAAATATTCAAGATCGTTCTTTAATCTCGGATTTCTGTGAAGAGTCAGTTTTCGAGCGTGGGATTTGTGAAAGGTCCATTTTTGAGTGACTGAATTTTGTGAAGAATCCCTTTTGAGTTTCTGAATTTTGTGAAGGGTCCCTTTCTGATTGATTGAATTTTGTGAATTGTCCTTTAAGGGACCTAATTTCTCTCTAGATTGACCCCTGGGTTCACACATAAAAGTTTTATCATGATAAGTTATTTAATAAGTCAACTTATTATTGCAAGAATATTGCATTTGTAGATTAACAGACATTTGAAAAAATAAATTAATTTCGTTTGAAAAATCATTTCCAACATCAATTCTGTTTGAAAAAAAAAAACCGCCAAAAGTAAATTCTTTTGAAACCACAAAATCGAGCTGCGCAAAAAAAAAAAAAAAAAAAAAAAAAAAAAAAAAAAAACCATACTCCTGTTTTTCAAAAAAAAAAAAAAAAAACCACCCAGCAGGAGCGAAAAGGGAAAAAGGAAAGGATTTAGCGAATTGGAATGCTCCACCATCGCACAAGTGAAGTGAGTTGTTTTCGGAAAGCGGAATAAATGGAAAACGCTCGTCACTAGCATGTTTATAGAACCGATTCCAGATGCTAATCCTGCATTTAAATTGTTGCATCGAATTCCTTTTTCCCGGATTCCGATCGGTAAAAATAACTACATTTTCCGAAATTTCATCTTGCAATCGATACTTATAATAATCGTGTTATCGGAAATATAGTAAATTCCAATCTACAAGTATTTATATCGTGCATTCGATTCAGGGGCGCCCCGAACTAAAATTTTTGGGAGGGCGAAAATTATCAATTTGCCGAATGAAGTTCCAATTTTACCGAATGATAAAATACAAGCATGCACACATGTCGTACATGCATAACATTTTGTGAGAAAAAACATTAAGTATCTTTTAAAAACAATTCAAACAATAAAAAGAACAAATTGTCTCAATGTTGCAATATTGTCTTCAAATTGCCGAATCGTCAACAAAATGTGCCGAATACGGAAGTTATTGGGAGGTCACAGTGACCTCCCATCGGGGGGCTCCTGATTCGATTATGAGCTACATACAGACGAGTCTTGGTAACTCGAAGCCTTAAAACTCGAATGTACCTTTATCTCGAAGTTTTTACTGGGTCCCTAACTCTTGAGAAGGCTGGAGGAGATTTTAGCTGGTTGGTCGCTTGGGACTCGGAGTTATTAAGATTTGACTGTACTTTATGAACAAAATTACATTAATAAAAAAATTCTAAAGATTACTAAGATGAATTTCTTTTTTGTCTTTGGGTTGGAGTGGGATTTTAATTTTATTCTAATTATAACGAGTTTTTACTGAAGTTCTATTTTTTCCTGAAGTGTGTGTGTGTGGGGGGTATTTTGTTCTAAACATAAAGCGCATTTTAACCTGATTCTTCCTAACAGGTACTTTAAATCTTCGCGAAGCAATCTTCGAGGGTTAGTGAGCGGCAGCGAGGGGGGGGGGGGGACCCCTAGCTTTGACTTGACAGTTGTAAAGTATTAGCTACTAGCTGCGCGGCCCGGCATTGCACGGCTACCTTAGAAATGAAAGCGATGTCTAGTGACGCATCCGCTTTCGGCAGAACAACAAACTCGCCGCCCCCGCGGTTCGATATAACCAGCGCCCTCTACACACAGTTACCAAAACAATACTTTCAATTAACGCCATCTCTTGAGAAAAGTGAAAACTAATCCGCTCGTGTTTTTCAATCATTATTATTTTTAAACTATAGTAATAACTCCTTACATACAGCGTAATGTTATATATAGCCTAAAGCTTTCCTGGTTAAATGAACTATTCAACACAAAAATAATTTTTCAACTAGAATCAGTAGTTCCTAAGATTAGCGCGTCCAAACAAACAAACTCTTCAGCTTTATATTATTAGTATAGATGATTCAACGCATTGAGGCACAGTAAAAAAGAATTCACTGCCCACTTATAAAACATTTGTTAGAGTTTATCAAGCAAATGTCTAAAAAAATTCAAAGGGGCACGTATACATTTATAAAATGATCAATGTTTAAAAACAGCGATTGATTTTGATCGATGTATCAATATCATCGATGTTTTAATTCTTTACATCGATATTTTACAATCGATATAGCACCAAAAAGCCAGATGTATTTAAAAAATGAAGCGTTGCACAGTTAACCCACATGGCTCGAAGGTATACTAAATTCCAATCAAAATAAAGATTTAGGTATTTATTTAACTACCCACCCCGCCCCCTCCTCTCACAAACATGATGTTTTGAGTTATCCAAGTGGGACACGCAGTTTTTTCCCCCTTTTCCTTCGCCATTTAATGGATTCATGGCGGTAGATGGCAGGAGGGCGCAAACGTGTATATTTTGGTATGCGGAGTGGGAAGTCAACGAGGGAATACCGACAGGCCAGACAGATAGACGGACGGACAGACATTGCGGTTCCCAGAACGAGTGCTTTAAAATTCATCCCCGCGAGATTTCAGAAGACACAAAATCTCACTTATCAAATACTTTACTCTTCTCGATATAGTGCGCCTTTTCGCCGTGTTTTTTCATTTCCTTCCCTTCTTCTTTTAGTCATTTTAGTTCGTATCACTCCCCCTCTCCCCTTTTCTAGCTCGCAAAAATTTTATTTCCCAATGCCCTTTTGGTTCAAAAATATGATCTTAATGGCTTCTAGTTCTTGGAAAATTTTAAATGTTATCCCTGCTAGAAACGTTTTTTTTTCTTTTGCTTCTCCCAAGTTCATGCATTTTTTATTTACTTAAAAACGATCTTTAAAGTAGTGGAATATCGATGGCCAATAAGATGTAGTTATTTCAAATTACAGGCAAAGTTAAACCAACAGATGCTATAACACTAAAAAATAAATGTAGCAGATAAAAGTGAAGAATTTGGATCAAAGATATACAGAGAGAATCATTGTACACAAATTTTTAAGCAAAACTAATAATTCTGTAAATGTTTTTCTGCACGTACAGTGTTAATGCAGGGAAAACTACGTGATCTTTTTACAGTCCCACGATCTTCACACGACCCACATCTCTGACAAGTCTGGAGCACGTGAAGCAGTCTACAGCTTCTGGTTTTGGAGGGTGTTGTTATCGGGAAAAGGGGTAGGGGTGGGGAGTCAGATTAAAACTCTTGAGATAGAAAAGTTTTTTTTTTTCCTTCCACCAATTTCATGCAGTTTTTATTCTCTTGAATAAAATTGATCTTTAAGGTAGTGGCATAGCGACGGTCAACAAGATTAAGTCTTTAAAATTACAAGCAAAGGTAAACTGACAGATGCAATAATACTTTTAAAAGTAAATATGAGACAGTTGAAAATAGAGAAAATTAATCAAAGTATCCTGAATGACTGTACGCAAATTCTCCATCAATAATTCTGTAAATGTTGTTTCTCTGCAAGTGCAGTGTCAATGCAAGGAAAATAACGTGTATTTGTAATAGTCCCCGGATCTTAACACGACGCATATATCTGACAACCTAAAAGGTGGATCTAGTTTCTGGTTTTAAAGAGGGTGATTGTTGGAAAAAGGAGCGAGCCGAACTAGAAAAGTTTTTTTCCCCCAACAATTTCAAGCATTTTTTATCGTCTTAAAAAAAGCGAGCTTTAAGAAAGATAGTGGTATATCAACGGCAACAAGATTTAGTGTTAATAATTATAAGCAAATTTTTAACATACTGAAATACATATATATTAAATAGCACAGTATAAACTAGGGGTACGACATCGAAGGCAAAACATCGATGTTTCAAGACATCGATGTTGGAAAATAAGGACATCGATGGTATTGATACATCGACCAAAAAACATCGATGTTTTCAAACATCGATCTTTTTTTTTAAATTGCTTACACATTTGAATGTACAGTTATTCAGTTACTCCCCATTACAAGCACCTCTCTTTATATCACTCAATTAGATTATCTTTTGTCTCCTGGAAAAACATCAACCGTGAGATATCGATGTCAATTAAGAAAACTTTTTTCAGTGAGATATATACTGCAACTGTTGATTAACTGTGTAACTTTTTTTGTCGCATATTTTTCTAAAACTTGTTTTTTGCTGAAATGTAAAACATCATCGAAAAAAATATCAAATGCAAAACAACGATGTTTAAAAATCATTGACAGTAAATCATCGTTAGTTATTTAAAAAAAAATCCAATTTGGTAGATATTGCAACTAGTGGATAAAGAAAGATGAATCTTTTTCATCGCATATTTTTATTGTTTATTGCTAAAATGTAAAAAGGACATCGAAAGAAGAAAAAAAAAACATTGAACGCGAAACAACGATCATTAAAAGACATAAAAAAAAAACGGCAAAAAATTATAGATGTTTCAGAAACATCGAGAGCAAAACATCGATAATAATCATAGAAATTTTTTTCCAATGAAGTTAATATTGCAGCTTCTGATTAAAGATCATAACTTTTCAATAAGTATGTTGATCGTATATTTTTCTTTGGATTTCTTCGCTGGAATATAACACATCGATATCGAAACCAACATCGAATCTCAAAACATCGATGTTCTAACAAAAACATCGATGTTTCCAAAACATCGAGGTCTCAGCACTAGTATAAACTAACTGATGCAATAATATTTTAAAGCTGAATGGAGCAGTTAGAAAATTAATCAAAAATACCGTGAATGACTATGCAAATTCTCAATCAATACTTCTGTAAATGTTGTTTTTCTGTACGTACAGTGCTAATGCAGAGAAAGTAACGTGTCCCTGTTACAGTATCCCGATCTTAACACGACGTACCTCTCTGACAAGTCTGGAGTACGCAAGTTAGGACACGGCTACTGGTTTCGCAGGGGATCGTTATCGGGAAAAGGGGAACGGGGGGGGAGGGTCAGATTACAACTTTCGGGTTAGAAAAGTTTTTCCCCTCTTCCTTAAACTCATGCATTTATTTTAAGTTAAGATAGTGGTACAGTAAGCCCACGTAACATCGCGTCTCGTTATGTCACTCATTCGGATATCTTATTCCTTGTCACTCATTCGGATTATCTCAGGCTAACCTGGAAATTCGGAAAAATTACTATTTTAGCAGAGTAGTGGGAACTTGGAATAGTTTACCAGAAGAGGCGGTAAGGAGCAAGGGAGTAGATAGTTTTAAGAGGGCCATTGATCTTCATTGGGGTCTATAATTTGACTAGGACCAGCCCAGTTGGGTCCAGAGCCTGTTGCTGGTTGTCACATTTGTATTTGTATTTGTATTATTGCTCTTTTTACTTTTTCTTCGGATACATGATAAATATATATGTTTTAATGCTACTTTACATTTGACATCATGGAAAAAATATTTTCATTTCACAAAAAAAGTATTTTCTGCTTTTTAAAACAATTACACAACAGGGTATGTTTTTTTCTTCATTGCAGTTTAAGCAGCAACTTTCGTTTAGTGTTCCACTATAAAGCAATAAAGGAGAAAATTTTTCAATTACATTTTTAATTCTGAAAGAACAATTAGTAAGCAATTTTTCTTCTGACTTTACTATAAAGATTGTCCTAATATGATTTTACTAACCTGTTTGAAGGTGCACACGTCATTAATTTGCACGTTAATTGAATAATTACTTTTGATGACCTCGGTTATATTGCGTTTTCGGATATATTGCTCTTTTTTTGTTGTCTCACGACAAGCGCGATATAATAAGGGGTTACTTTATAACGACGGCCAACAAGACTTAGCTTTTAAAATTATAAGCAAATTAAAACTAACAGATGCATTTACACTGTTAAAAATGAATTGGGCTGTTAAAAATTGGGAAAATTAATTAAAATTACCATGAATAACTGCATGCAAAATCAATAAATGAATTGGGCAGTTAAAAATGGGGAAGATAAATATTACTCTGAATAACTAATAAAATTAAAAGCAAATTGGAACTAAAAGATGCATCAACACTTTCAAAAATGGATTCGGCAGTTAAAAATAGGGAAAATTAATTAAAATTACCTTGAATAACTGCATGCAAAATCAATAATTCTGTAAATGTTGTTTTTCTGCACCTACAGTGTCAATGCGGGGAAAATACCATGTACCTGTAACAGTCAGCCGGTTTTTCCACGACGCACCTCTCTGGACAAATCTGGAGCACATACGGGAGGACACGGCCTCTGATTTTGGAGAGGATCATTATCGGAAAGAGGGGGGGGGGGTGCTCAAATTGCAGCTTTCGGGTTAGAAAAGTTTTTTTTCCTTCCTTCAAGTTCATGATTTTTTTATTCTCGTAAAACGGAGCGTTAAGGTAGTGGTATATCAACGACCAACAAGTTGTCTTTACAATTATAAGCAAAGTTAAACTAGCAGATGCCATAACACCTTCAAAAATGAATGGGCAATTAAAAAGAGAAAATGAATCAAAATTACCTTGAATGACTGTAAGCAAATTCTCTAATAATAACACTCTAAATGTTGTTTTTTTGCACGTACAGTGTCAATGCAAGGTAAATAACGTGTCCCTGTCCCAGTCCCCGGATCATTACACGACGAACTCCTCTGATAATTCTGCAGCACGCAAGGAAGGATACAGCTTTTGGTTTTGGAGGGGTTCATGATGGGAAAGAGAAGCGGGGAGAGGCGGCAGAGCAGTGTCGGGGCTAGTAGTTCTATCGACACTTCACTTAATAATAGTTTTTAAAAATGTCGAACATATCCTCATGAGCAATTAAAGATGAAGAGGGAAAAAAAAGATCTTCCTCAAAGTTTGAATTCTTTTTTAAGTTTAGAAATAAAAAACAGCGAAAAGAACTCTCACTTTTAAAAGTTACGGTGGGCCGTATAAAGTCTGGACGAGTGGTAACTCTCCCAAAAACCACTTTTTTTGATCAACAAAAATTTACAACATAAAAAAGGGGGGACTTTCTTTTCAAACGATTTACTTGAACCACCAAGCACAACTACTGGACAACAGTTTTTTCGACCATTATTTCATGTTACAAAACAGCCAGCGAATACTGTCCCAAACGAAATGAATATACCGAGGCGAACACGGGGTTTAAAAAATAAATACTAAATACATCTATCTGTTCCACCGCAGCGAAAAAAGATGGCAAGAGAGACAGAAAGAAGAGGAGGATATACCACCCCAATGTCAGAGTGTACTCTTTTAATACCTGGGAAACGCCGTCAATCAATGGGTTTTGTGCCGGCATAAATCTTTAATGGCCGAGCCTCCCGCGCGGCTTCTTTTCATTTGCATGGCGCCCCTTCATTCTCCGCTCCGGTAATCCGGCGTGCGCCCCGGCAATTCTCCTCGGGTCCCGGAGCTCATTTCCAACTTCTTTTTCTTTTCCCTTTTTCTGCGACGCGCGACACTTTAATTCGTGCGCGCGGCTAATGCCCGCCGGCGGCCCCCCGGGAAGGGCCCAGCTCATTAAACTCGAGGCCTCGGCGGCCATAGTTTTCTCGTTATTCTTCATCGTCACACGGGCACACGCAGAAAGAGAGAGCAAAGCCGAATTTCTTGAGAGCCGTAACCCGATCTTTTCTTCCTCCATTTTTGGTTTCTTCTTCTTTACTAGCGCAACAACTTATAACTGTCCAATATCGAAAGGCGGGCCTAGCATTGTTGAACGGTTCTATTTCAAAAAGGACTTGATTAGAAAATGCACCATGGTAGTATTTCTGCTCAGTTCATTTTTTTCTAGAATTGATACGGGAAATAATTTAAAAAAGAATTAAAAAAAACATCAACACAAACCAACACGTCAGATAAACGAACCCAACGAAAAAAACAAAAAACAAAATCGCCTCACATTCCTAATCTCTCAGCAAGATCATCCCTATTTTGACAAAATCAGTAAAGACCTGAAGCATGCGCAAATGCGTCCGAGATCGCCGGAAAAATATCAAACCGATCAGTTTTTGGCTGCCTCGACAGTGTGCTTCCTCCTACTTAATCGGTACGCAAACAACAACTTTTTGCCTGTTTTTATTTTTTTTAAATTTGAATGTCCTTTTCAGAGTCATCTATCTAGCCACCTTATTGGTGGCTTTCTTCCCTTGGCAAGCGACTCCATAGGATTCTTGAAAATGTACCAATAAAACATGTATTATAATTTAAGTATTAAATTTTCTGCATTACTTGGAGGAAAAATATCTGCCCCGTCTTATTGTAAGGGGAAAATAAATAAATTAAATGAAAAGAATCGCTTTGCAGTTTTTTATGCAAATGCTGTCTTTTAATTTGTAACAGAAAAAAGTATTTTTCATCATTTACTTCCAGACATTTGTTCTTTCCTTTTTATCATTCTGAACCTCATGTGGTATTCTTGCCTTAAATAGCAATATTTTA
The DNA here is from genome assembly GCA_038373865.1 of Uloborus plumipes. Taxonomy (NCBI): domain Eukaryota; kingdom Metazoa; phylum Arthropoda; class Arachnida; order Araneae; family Uloboridae; genus Uloborus; species Uloborus plumipes. Next base: position 15,490 of record JAXGGA010007790.1, on the reverse strand, counting down.
ATTTGAAAATATCTGAAAAATCTCCAACATATTGAACCTTTTGTAAAGTTCGGAAAAAGGGTAATAGAGAACGTTTGAAAATTAAAAAATACACTTTTTTTAGCAGATTATTAACAAAATATATCACTTATTTTTTCCTAAATCCGGTTATTTCATTTCATTTCACCCTCCAGGGTCCCCCGTACCTACCAGCTTAGTGGTTTAACTTAAATCCGGTTATGAGAAGGTTAAAAAATAGCTCTCAGGTGTGCATCATGTTTAACACCAGCCCCGATGCTTTCTGTTAGAAACTTAACTCTCCTATCACTTTAATTAGACACTAAATGTTTCATTAGACAATGACCTCCTAAAAACTAAACTTTACAATTAGTGCTGTACTTGATGAATACTGCTTGAGAACAGCGTCCTCCGCAACAATTCTTTTTCTTATTTAAAGAAAATGCAAATTATGTTCAAACCATCTTTTACAGAATAAATAAATAATACATTTTTGCTTTAAAATTTAATTTTAATTTGCGCTGTTCTATTATTTATTCATATTCAGTCAAATTTTAGATAAGTCTTTAACTAGATCGTATGTTAATTAATTTGAAGAATAAAAAAAATAATTAGGAAAAAATTTGATTTACGCTCTTTTAGCTAGCTTGCTTGACGGGGGGGGGGGTGGCTAATGATGTATAATCGTAAGCACTTTTGAAGGTGTGTCGCCGTTTTGTTTACTAGTGTTTCCAATACCGATTTAAGATCCATATACCAAGTGCTTTAAAAACGTAGCATATTAACGTAACAGCGAGTCAATCATTTGGAATCAGCTGCAGTAAAACTTGCAGGCAAAAATAATGCCATTAAACACACAGATTCAAGATAAAATGAAATTCAGTTTATGGCTTTGTGACCTGACCAAGAACGATTGCAATCCGTAAAGCATCAACCAGCAGAATTATCATCCAGTCATATGACCCGTTCATTGTGTTTTTCTAACAATTCATTTGGTTTGGTTGACAGTAGACTATTTGTTGAGATGAGCGTAAATTAAGCTGAAAGCTTACCATGATCGTTAATCTTAAGCAGATACCAAAACTCGCTATCACTCAGTAGCTGTCTTTGACCACTTCAATCTTAAGGGTCACAGATAAAGATCTCTTTGTTTCCCCCCAGAAAATGAAAATTTGAGGTTTTGACCTAGCTTTTAATAACAGAAACATACTGCTTTGGAGGGAACGGGAAAAATTCACAGAAAGTTCACTTCTTTCTGCAAATTACAGACACTAAAATAAAAACTTGAGTCGGCTCCTGAGCTTGGCAGTGTCAAGAAGGAAAAAAACTATTTTGTGGGGAACTTACACTTTTTCCTTTTCAAAGAAGTGTCTCATGCCGTTTTCTTACCTACAGCTATTTCTGCTTAAAATCAACGTTGAAATACATTCCAATATATTTTAATTCATAAAAACAAACTTTTTTTTTTTGATAATAACCAAGTCAACACTTTTAGCAGTTAGCATTCATTAATACCTCTCGCTCGGACTGGAGACCCAAAATGGCAGCAATGAATGCCCGGCTGAACGGCCACGACGCTAAACTCGAGGAACGGGGTAATGGAACGAAGGAACGGGTCCGTGCATATGGATACAGAGGAGAGCATTGGGGAAAAAACAGAAAATGAGCGGCAAAATCCCTCCGAGTAAGCGGAGGAGAGGAAACTCCCTTGGGACACCCCTGGCCGCGCAGTCATCATCGAAATAACCGAACGCGCGCCGCAATATGCAGACGAGGAATAAAGAAAAATGACGTCCCGGCTCCCAGAGCCCCCTGGAGGACAAATCATAACTGGGTATGACGTCCTATGTAAAATTCAAGTCCCTTCTTTTTTGGCTTTCATCTTCGGCCCCCTCCCCCCGTCCCCTTTTCTTATCGCCCGCGGCAGGCGATCCTCTCTCTTCCTCCTGCGCGCCCCCTGGTGGGACAGGGCGCACCCCGGAGACCGCCCCTGCATTTGCATGGAGAGAGAGAGAAGTACGCATAAATGTACCTGACTCTTTTGGAAAAATGGCCGCGAGGTTCTTTTCTGCCTCGTCTGCGAAAGGGAGAGAGAGAGAGTCAGCCCCCTCCCCCTTATTCCCTTCGGACGCGCGCTGCCCGACCGAATAAGCAAATGAAGTTTCTTTTCTTAGAATAATATGATCTTCTCCAAACGGCAATACATACGGAATGCCAGAGCGAGTTGGAAAATCCGATAAAATTTGAAAAGATAGCGAAAGAGAATTCTAATATCTTTTAAAATTGCAGACGTTTTATTCCGAATGACCTCCAAATCTCTTTAGAATTCAATAACTCTTATTTTCCTGTCGAATACAAAATCTGCTCGAGGCTGAATGTTTTCCTAAGGCAAAGATCAATTTTCCTTTTGTAGATTGCTCAAACTTGAAAAGCTGAATGCATATTACTTAATTTTGACTTTTGACTGCCTTTATATGGATCGTGCTGAACACATCAAAATAAGGTAGAACCAGTAATGAAGCTAGTAAGTGATTACAGCATTTCGATGTATCTCTAATAGAATCAATCCAAATCAATTTGCACCATTTTCCTTACTTTTACAATAGAGTATACTCTACATCATTTTTGCAATGAATCCATGCTTCGCGGATTCAAGTTTTGTATTGAATCTACTCAGATGTAGTCACTGCAATGATGTAAAACAATTACGTCATTGCACTGAAACTTTCTCATAAAATGTTTAAAAGGAATACACAGCTAAATCCTGATACATCAAACAAGGACAAGTTCTCCATTTAGTGTCAAAAGTATTTGAAAGCAAAAGTCCCATTAGACTGGTCTGCTCGCTATCAAAAATAATTTGAGACAGTTCGCCTCCAGCGGCGCGATCAGGCAACTCTACGAGGGAGTCACCAAGAATCCTCAGTTTTCAGTCTTATTATGCAATCCTAGCATATTAATCTATGTACATAAAAGGACTGTTATGAGCCCGCCCCCCACCCTACCCCCGTTCAGGGAAAGATTTTACTACCTTATCTTTTTCTAAGAGCTTCCTACATTTTAAACCTTAGGATTGCCATATAGCACGGAAGCAGATTTTGATTCAGAATTTCAGAAAGTCGATTGAGGCTATCCCATGTAATATCTCACCAGCTGGTGACCGTTGTTTGAAGAACATCAAGAATCCTGTTGTTATATATTTTTTTTCTACAACAGAACGTAGTTTTTGTCATAGAGATAATTAATACAAAGGCAATCACAAAGATGGGAAAGAACAATTAAATACTTCGTATAATTTTGCATTTTAAGCAGTTGAATGAAAGGCTCGTTATGTATTCAGGGGTAAAACTGACCGAAAACGAACAGCCATTTAAAAGAGGAGAAGCAAAATGCTTCAAAAAATTAAAGACCTTGTTGTGCCTTTACGTAGGGTAGCGAGCACCAAGATGAAAAAATTCAAAACAACCCCCCTTAATGAGCAGACAAGAATCACAGTTGCCATCGTTCAAAACTTTCAGCAAGCTATCTTATAGTCAAGGACAAATAATGATATTTATGGTGTGAGACATTATATTTTGATAGAATATGGATATACTCTTATGTCTTTATCAGAAACTTTTTTTTAACGAGTGCTATAGGTAGGTTTGATAATAATCGAGTACAGAAGTAGATTGTACAGTAAGATGGCGTTTAAAAAATCGAAATTCGAAACTCTGTTAATGTGTATGAATCAAAACGAAGTAAAAAATCTGAAAAAGAGGGATAAAAAAAAGTTTCCTTACCTGCTGTAGGAGGCTCACTAGGCTTGTTAAAATGTCTTGATCTACCATAGCTTGGCAGACTGAATGGCCACCACAAGTAGCGACATTTCTGAAATAAAAATTGAAAAGATCACGATCAACGAAAGGAATTGATTTTATTCGATAATACAGAGTTTTGTACAGGAGCAGGATTGTTATTATTTTTCCTTTTTTTCTCTGCTAGTATTTTGAAGGTATATCTTGCATATATGAAAGACACGGTGTTACTAACGTTCGACTTTCCCTGCCCGTTTGGCAAGAGTTCATTCTGCATAAAGGCCCTCCGAACTCTAAACAAGACCTCATTTCCTATTGCTGATGCTGTTTTGTTTTTATGTTCAAATAAATTGTAAAAGGGTAAGTGGCCCCAATTTTTCCCTCCCCCCCACAAATCAAGGGTTGAATTTCTCATTCCCTTTCCTGTATGAAAATTTACATTTACAAAATTGTAATGATACTTATAATAATATCGTTAACACTTATGGATGAGCATTACTTTGGGAGGAACTCGTAAGTTTAATTAACTTCTTCAATCTGACGATTCCTTCACGCAAACTTTGGGCCTAGCCAACCCAGTTAACGGTATACTTTTAATTATTTGTATTATTGCTTCGTTAATATTTTTCCCCTTTTCACGGAACACCCACACCACATGTGAACAAGAGCAGCTTTTGCATAAATGTTAGGCAAGATGATCGGGGCGGGGGGGGAGGGGGGGGGGCAATTGCACCACCTCCCATTTTAGAATTGTAATTATGCATTTTTGTTTTTATTTTGTTGTTTTTTCCTGTAAAAAGTATCGAATACAAACATCTCACCCTCCCTCTGAAATTTTCGAAATGACGGGTATGAGGTAAAGTCATAAGTTTAAAGCCTTCTTCAATCTATTTTTTAAAAACACACAAAACCTTTTTTTTTTTCTGTGCGAGAGTCAAAGCTATCTTTCACTACTTCACTTGAAAACAGAAGGAAAAGTAGAGGGATTAGACAGAGAGCGTTTTTCGGAAGGAAAGACTTTGCGTACATATTGCTTCCATATTTCAAACACAAACGCAATCGAAAAATAACAAAAAAAAAAAAAAGAAAGAAAAAGAAAAAGGGAGAAGAGGGGGGGGGGGGACTTCGACAACTATCGGAGAGTTTCGCAAACCACCGGCGGTGGAAAAGTCCACCACCAAAAACACACCCAGTCAAAAAAATTACTTTCTCCAAGTCCGGCGAAAATACCCAAACTTTTGCGACAGCGTGCGATGGTATTCCATCAGAGAAACTTAAAATTCCAAATAATAACAAAAAAAAGGGGGGGGGCGAAGGGAGGAGACCCAAAGTGAAGGGAGGGAGGGGGGGGGGGGCTTCTCTGACGCATTATTTGCCGCATCAGCGGTGCATAAAATCCCGTAGAGGCAAGCCGAGTTCGTCTTGATGTATAGAGCGCCTGGAAGTCTGTGTCACCGAGGGAAATACACTGCTAATGGATCGGCAGCCCGATCTGCATGGTCGTGAGATTTTTGCCTTTTGCATCTTCGATGGGGCTGTTCTCTTTCCCTTTTCTTTTTTCCCGCTCTTTATTCCTCCCGGTTGAGCCCGAGGGGGGTTTCCCGGCCCTTCGGTCAGGTGGCATTCCGGAAAAGTTTACGGCGGTATCCATATCTACTCTGCCCCCGCGCGGGAGTTCTAAAAAAGGAGAGGCCCGTGTTCCATTGCTGTTCCGACATAACCCGTTCTTTCTTTCGAAATAAGTTTTCTGAAAGGAAAGAAAGATAATGCACTATGCGTAAAAAGAAACAGAAGTCGCCGGAGAAACGGGGCTGGAAATTAGCAGTGGTGCAGACGCGAAGGGGGGGGGGGGGAGTCATGTACTTTTTAATTCTTGCATAAGCGTACCCACATTTTTTATATTTTTTCAAGCCTCTCTCCCCCCTCCCCATGTTTTGATTTCAATGTGTTCGTAACTGAAAGCCGTCCGACTCCCTCTTTTTTTTCTTTTTTTTTATTACCCACTAACTATGCCACTGACGGTTACTCGTATAATGCACGTCAAAGTTTCCTTTTAATGATAGGAAACTTCAATACTCCCGTCTTAAAATTTATCTAAACTAAGAAACTTATTTCTTCTTTAAAACTAACATTCAAAAGATTTTTACCATTAATAAAATCAAATATAATAAGCACTAAGTGGGGGGTGGATGGTTTTAGTACCGACGAAATCGACATTTTTAATAGTTTGTCATTTCGATTTAAAAATATCCCCATGTTTGACTAATAAATTTAATTTAATTAAAAAAGAAATTTCCTTCTCATTAAAAATGAACATTCATTCAATCTTTATAGAGCCCATCCCCCTAAGCCCAATGGAGCAAAATCCCCTTCCCCAAAGAAAAAAGAAAAGAAAAAAATCGCAACCATCTTGCTTTCAAATTAGGTCTAAAAAACATTTTTCAGAATCATAAATTTTTAGGTAGTATATTCGCATCATTTGCATTCCTTTAACGAATAAAAAAATCATGAAGTAAATTTGCTTGAAATAAGTTACAAAAAATACGAAAATTAACTGCTTACATATATGATTACAAGTACAAGTTATATTATAATACTAGCGGTACCCTCACGGCGTTGCCCGTGGTATAAAATTAAAAGTTCATTTGTAAAATAATTAATATAGCAGAAAAAATGCTCTATTTTAGTTTTATTCAACTATAATTCCTTCAAAGTGATATAAAGATCTGATATGGACCCCACACTACTTAATTTTACGTGTAAATTTCTTAGTAGATGCCTTAAGTGCTAAAATAGTGCTTGGAGTGAGCAAGATAACAATTCAAACATTTGTATCCCTAGTTTGCTACGAAACAATGCAAAAAAATGTTTTACAATGATTTATCTCCTAAATATCATCGATTTTAACATCATTCAGTGGATTTTTCGCAAAATATCGCCAACAGCGCCAAATTGAACCTAAATAAAAAAAAAATTTTTTTTTCGCCAATTGGCGTCAAATACTTGGCGATCAAAAGCTTGGCGATATATCGCCAAGTGGTCGCGCCAATTCATATCACTTTTGTTAACCAATTCATATCACCTTGCATTGAAAACACTGATTTACCCGACAAATGGGGTAAAACACCCCTTTGGAACATTCGAATGCAACCCCAAGGGAGATGGACAAATAAGCCAAAAGAGAAAATAAGAACAATTTTGTTGATAACAGGAACCAACAGAAATCTTACCAAAGTTTAAGAGAAGAAGAAAGTTTTCTTTCCTAGCTTAAAAAACAAAACAATACATTTTCCGAAATGAAACACTTTAAAAAAACGATGCAATATCGCAATTGATACGATATTTCGTTAATCTGTGCTTTAGGTACCCTTTTCTCGCTAAATGAACGATAGGCGCGCCAAGCGTGGTAACCTTAAGGCCTGGTTTCCAAGAATGCGTTTTCCCCGCTCCGCTGTGCGTCGATGACGTCAGTGTCCGTTTCGACGGGGAGAAATGCGTCCCGCAGCGCAAGAGTGGTTTCCTAGACAACGCACTGGACGGCGTCAGACGCGCACGAAAAACTGCCCAAACTCGATTCCAGAAGCGCGGGAAATCGAGATCGCTGATCGCACTATACGCGAAAATGGATTGCACGATTCGCAAAAAATTATTATTATGCCTACTCCTTGAGGAGGAAGAAACTGAAGAATTTATTGAAATGGAGATGCTTCCTCGGGAAGAAATAGACCCGATTTTTGGAGACAGGGAAACAGAAGGGTGCTACAATCCAGTGTTTCTTTCAGGCATCTCTCCGGGGGGGCACTGCCCTCCCGGAGAAAGTCAACTGCCCCCCCCCCGGAGGAAAACTCAGTTTGTACTAACATACAAAAAAAATTAATTAGTTATAAGAATAAAAAAATAAGCAAGTAAATGTTTAACAAATAAATATAAAAGTATTAACGAAAATTTTAAACCATACATCATGGGGAAGGAGGGGGGCATCAAAGGCAGCCTACAATTGCGTTCTAGAATGTCAATTTTGGAAAACTACTGGAGGGATTTGAACCCCTTCTATTTCCCTTGAAGTTTTTAAAAATCGAGTAGTTTTTTTTTTGGGGGGGGGGAGGGGCGTGATTTTCACGGAGAGTGCTGAGCTGCATCAATTTTCATAATATTATAAAAGATAGTCCACAAATGTGTTTTTAGGATATCAATTTTTAAAATTTCTGAGAAATTATTCGTAAACTCCATCCGTTTGCACAACGTCATCAAAGATATGGCTTGAAATTTATTAATCAGGACTTCAATTTCGAAAATGTTTTAGAAGAGAATATCAAATCACATTCTTTTTCCTCTACTATTATCAAAGATTGTCGACAATTGCATTTTTATAACTAAAATTTTAAAGCTTTCGAGGGAGGGTGCATCCGAAGCCAATTCTTGTCTATTTTTTTCTCAAACATGGCTTGTAATTGTACTTTCTGGTATTTCAATTTTGGAAAATTCTGGGAGGACAGTCTGTGGACCCGTTCCCTTTCCTTAACTTCCAAAATTGGTTTACTATTGGGTTTCCAGGACTTAAATTTCGAAAATTTTAAGAGGGAAAATCCTAAACCCATCCTTTTCTCTAATGATTCAAAATACACCAAAACTGCCTTTTAAGATTTTAATTTCAAAAACTTTTCCACGGTCCCGTACCACAATCTCAATTTCGTTCGATTTCATTTTCCTGGGATTAACTGCCAAACCCTGTCCATTTCTCTAATGTCACCAGAGATAACCAGCAATTGTGGTATTAGGCCTTCAATTTCAGAAACATTCTGGGGACTTTCTCCCCAATAAATCTAAAATTGACCTACAATTGTGTATCTAGAGCTTAAGTTTCGAAGGTAGTGTCTTGAACTGCATCTCTTACATAACTTCATCAAAGATCATCTGTATTTGAGCATTTATGGTTTCAGTTTGAAAATTTTAATGGAAGAGTGCCTCCAAATTCCCCTGAAAGTTGTTTAATTTCGTAAAAAAATTCGTTTAGGACTTTAATTTCGAAAGTTTGCGAGGGAAAAATCCTTTTATGCCCAGGATTTGATTCATCTTATTTCTATTTATCTTCGTTTTTAAAACATAACCCATCCTATATGCGTTCTTTTCATTAATTTTAGTAATAAGCAGTTTCTAATTTTAAAAGCTGGATACACTCTTTGTTTCACAACAAAGATCGAAACAACTATGCGTTAAAAAAAAGGAGGGTCACCAAAACCTCATATCGCTCCCCACCCTTTTCAAGTATATTTGACCTCACAATAGACAACAGCATTGTTTCATTATGAATTATATCATAATGGTCTCGGTTTTTCTATCTATTGCCTTTTTATGGGAACGGAATAAGAAAATTATTTAAGGAAATTAAGTTTTTAAAACATATATCCCTCCCCAGGGAGCACATGGGGATTTATTTAGGGAAGGGTCGAGCCAAATATTAAGGGAAATTTATAAATTGATAATTCAAAATGTTAAAAATTTTTATTGAGTGAAGGTGGTTTTCAATTTATTTCGGAGGGGAGAGAGGTGGTCCACATCCACTCCCTCGGCAACTGCGGATCTAGCTTCTGGTTTTGTGGGAGGTCATTATCAAAAAGGTGGGGGGGGGGATGCAATTTTAGGGCTCAAATGGGGGTTGGGCAAATTTATCGAAAAAAGTTCCCGAAATGCAATTTTAGGCCACCCCCATGATCCCTCCCCTCCGGATTCTCCAAGTGCCACCCCCGGAGCAAAATGTCTGAAAGAAACACTGCTACAATCTCCTCATAGAGAGACATTTAATGTCAAACACTACCAAATTCCGGGGGTATTTCCGAGTTACTCCGGAGCTATTTAATTTTATGTTGGATTTGATAGCACCAGAAATCCCAAGTGCAGCCTGCAACAATCACAGGCGACCAATTAGCCCCAGCCAAAAGCTCTCTCTGACCCTCAGGTAAGCACTTTTTTCTATCTTCATAATTTCAAGTAATAATACATTTAAATCAGTTCAATGAAGAGATTAAAAGCACAGTTAAAATAAATTGTGCTTTTAATATGTTGCAGATTCCTTTTTTAATCAGTCCTAATTTCATTCTTACTAATTTTTTCAGCTAGAATTTAAACGAAAAAATTAATTTAAAAGCAAAAGGTATTAATAAATTATATTGGCCAATACATCATTTTTAGCAACTTTCACATTTCTTCATTAACTACTTCTTTTTCCGCCATGGCGACGCGACGCACAGCAAATGGACGACGGTGGAATCCAACAAGCATGGATCACACCGTTCCGTCAGAGATAGCACGGCCGTCATCTTGCGCGCATGCGTAGAAGGAACTCAGCTGCAAAAAAACGGTGACGCACACCTGTCCGTCGAAAAACGCATTCTTGGAAACCAGGCCTTTAGCTATTTGGCGTAGTTGACTTTTTGAAAACGCGCCAAGCAGGGTCCCAAAGCATCTTCACCGCTTCACCGGGAAAAAGACAGGGTTGCCAGAGAATTGGAACAAAAAAAACTACGCCTCCTCTAAAAAAAATATTACAAAATACTACTGTTTCCAAACGTTGCCAAAATCAATGTTGCTGAAATGCGAAATCTATGAAAATGAAAAAAAAAAAAAAAAAATCCGCCAAATCTTTTAATTAAGCCATTAGTGTATTGGAAACAGGGTTGCCAGAAACATACTACGCTCCTTATTTGGGCCGAAAAAATACTACCGTAGAATCAAAAATACTACGTCTGGCCGTAGCCTACGAAGATAGACGCTGGCAACCCTGGAAAAAGAAAGAAACAAAAATAAGTATGAACACGTAACCATAGTAACAACATGAAAAAATGATTTCCGTTGATAAAATAATTCATTTTATCTCTCTTTTCAAACAAATTTTATTCTAAAGTTCAACCATTTTAGAATCGTTTGGCTTGCTTTACTGAAGGTAAGCCTTGAATTTCGGGATTCTAAAAACAATTGTTACAGCTCTCCTGATGATCGTAGAAACTTCGAAAAAACTTCATTTTGTGCAGAAAATTCCAAGCTTTCGAATGACATAAGACTTGAAAATGTGTGTGAAATATTTCTTCCCTATTTTATCGAATTTCCGCTAAGAATTCGAATAGAAAAAGAACGAAATGGAATTTTCGAAAAATCGCTTCGAGGTGCAAAACTACATGCTACAAACTAATTTTGTGCCAAGTGGCATGAAAATCGACCGAACGGTTTTGGCGCTACGCGCGTAACAGACAGACAGACAGAAAGAAAGAAAGACAGAAAGAAGGACAGACAGAACCACCTTCAGCTTTATTATTAGTAGAGAATAATAAATTTAGGATCTGGCGAATAATCGCTGACTAGAATTAGGAGCGAAGTTAGTCATTTGCATGTAACCACTTTTCGTTTTTTCCGCACTTTTCGCTGTTTTTTACAGCCCTGTATTTCGTACAACTTTTAAAATAAAAACCTAAAAATTGGCAGGAATACTTATATCGTCACATGTGACCCTCGCATCAAGTTTTGTTAAAATCGGAAACACTGAGGTCAAAAACTTTTTTATTGATATGACGTGAAATTGCCCTCAGCAGTTTAACGCGAGTTTAAAATTTAAGTGTTGAGGTTACTAGATTCACGCTAGGCACTGTCTCCACGAAATTTGTAATTTATGCATAAATCCCAGTTAAAAAAAATGGTAGCATAAAATTTCTCAGGGCAGTCGAGATATTAAAAAAACTAAGGGCATAAGTTTTAGCAAGCCCTCCTTTTTCCAGTTAATACCGTATGACCCCGTATTAGCCGGCATGCAGTAAAATTCGAGGGTCACCAGATTTTCTATGAACAGTACCTGGTTCTTTCCGGCATGCCGGAAAAACCGAAAATATTTTAATACTATCCCAAGAACACTAAAAACTTCTCTACTAATAATAAAGCTGAAGGTTTGTCTTTCTTTCTTTCTGTCTGTCTGTTACGCGCGTAGCGCCGAAACCGTTCGGTCGATTTTCATGCCACTTGGTACTAAATTAGTTTGTAGCATGTAGTTTTGCACCTCGAAGCGATTTTTCGAAAATTCCATTTCGTTCTTTTTCTATTCGAATTCTTAGCGGAAATTCGATAAAATAGGGAAGAAATATTTCACGCCCTTTTTCAAGTTTTATGTCATTCGAAAGCTTGAAATTTTCTGCATAAAATGAAGTTTTTTCGAAGTTTCTACGATCATCAGGACAGCTGTAACAATTGTTTTTAGAATCCCGGAATTCAAGGCTTACCTTCAGTAAAGCAAGCCAAACGATTCTAAAATGGTTTTGCTCGAGACTAAGGCAGGGATTCAAGTGAAACAGCACTGCGATCGCTTCGAATGCAATCGCTACTGGAAGTGAATTACATTATCATCAGCTTAACTTGGCACTGACGTCACTACGAGCGGAGCGAATAAGAGCTCACAAGCAGTCGGCCATCTCCTCTTATTCGCCAAGTAGGCTGTGACGTTTTATCTAGCTCGTTTTTCATAGGCAAACGTCAAGATGAACGTTCTAATGTAATTCATTTCCAGTACCAAGAAACGTTCTAATGTAATTCATTTCCAGTAGCGATTGCAGTTTGCGATAGCCTGTTTCACTTGAATCCCTGCCTAAAATTTGTTTGAAAAGATAGATGAAATGAATTATTTTATCAACGGAAATCAACTTTTCATGTTGTTACCATGGTTACGTATTCATACTTATTTTTGTTTCGTTATTTTTCCAGCGTTGCCAGACGTAGTATTTTTGATACTACGGTAGTATTTTTTCGGCCCAAATAAGGAGCGTAGTATTTTTCTGGCAACCCTGTTTCCAATATACTAATGACTTAATTAAAAGATTTGGCGGATTTTTTTTTCTCATTTTCATAGATTTCGCATTTCAGCAACATTGATTTTGGCATTATTTTTCCAGCGTTGCCAGACGTAGTATTTTTCTGGCAACCCTGTTTCCAATATACTAATGACTTAATTAAAAGATTTGGCGGATTTTTTTTTTTTCATTTTCATAGATTTCGCATTTCAGCAACATTGATTTTGGCATTATTTTTCCAGCGTTGCCAGACGTAGTATTTTTGATACTACGGTAGTATTTTTTCGGCCCAAATAAGGAGCGTAGTATTTTTCTGGCAACCCTGTTTCCAATATACTAATGACTTAATTAAAAGATTTGGCGGATTTTTTTTTCATTTTCATAGATTCCGCATTTCAGCAACATTGATTTTGGCAACGTTTGGAAACAGTAGTATTTTGTAATATTTTTTTTAGAGGAGGCGTAGTATTTTTTTGTTTCAATTCTCTGGCAACCCTGTCTTTTTCCCGGTGAAAATGCTTTGGGACCTTACTTGGCGCGTTTTCGAAAAGTCACCAACTGGCGCGTTTTGCCTGTCTCGCGGAGAAACTACGCAAAATAGGCAGGGTTACCACGCTTGGCACGCCTATCGCCCATTTAGCGAGAAAAGGGTATCTAAAGCACAGATTAACCAAATATCGTATCAATTGCGTTATTGCATCGTTCTTTTTAAAGTGTTTCATTTCGGAAAACGTATTGTTTTGTTTTTAAAGCTAGGAAAGAAAACTTTCGTCTTCTTTTAAACTTTGGTAAGATTTCTGTTGGTTTCTGTAATCAACAAAATTGTTCTTATTTTCTCTTTTAGATTATTTTTGTGCATCTCCTCTTGGGGTTGCATTCGAATGTTCCAAGGGGGTGTTTTACCCCTTTTATGGAGTAAATCAGTGTTCATTTCAATTCAGACAAAAGTGATATGAATTGGCACGACCACTTGGCAATATATCGCCAAGCTTTTGGTCGCCAAGTATTTGCCGCCAATTCGGCGACATATCGCCAAGTTGGCGAAAAAAAATGTTTTCTTTTTTTATGTGGACTCAATTTGGCGATATTGGCGATATTTTGCGAAAAATCCACTGAATGATGTTAAAATCGGCGATATTTAGGGGATTAATCATTGTAAAACATTTTTTTGCATTGTTTCGTGGCAAACTAGGGATATAAATGTTTGAACTGTTATCTTGCTCACTCCAAGCACTATTTTAGCACTTAAGGCATCTAGTAAGAAATTTACACATAAAAATAAGTAGCGTGGGGTCCATTCCAGATTTTTATATCATACTTTGAAGGAATTATAGTTGAATTAAAACCAAAATAGAGCACTTTTTCTGCTATATCAATTATTTTACAAATGAACTTTTAATTTTATACCACGGGCAAAGCCGTGCGGGTACCGCTAGTTTAAAATAATATATAAGTTATGTACAGGTGAGCCACGCACAAAAATCTAATCTGCACTTTATGTGAAAATTGAATTATTGTTACCAGGTATAATTTGTTGCAACATATATTATCTAAATACATTGTTTTATGGTCATTTGCGGAAATATTAAAATAAAATTTTCGATAAAAGTGCCATCTATAGAGGCATAAAACATTAAGAAGTGATTTCTGCATTTGCCGCTCAGTACAGACATCACTTTTGTAACACGGCAGTGGAGATCACTTTATTAATACAATTTAAAAAAATTAACTTTGCCAAAATGTCAATAAATAATAGCAAGATAACGCACCATCAAACCACCATGATTTATTTCGTCTCGGAGATCTGAAATTCATTGGTTTGTTTTTCAGAAAGGCGTTTATTATTATTTTTCCTTGTAGTGATTTGCTTTGCGGTTGAAACTGAGAAGATCAGTTCATATTTGTTTTGTTGCAAAATGAACTATGTTGGTCTTGGCATGTTGGTCTTGGTCAACTTTACTTTTTCCGGCATGCCGGCTAATGCGCGGTAAACAGAAAGAGAGTGGATTCAGTTTTTGATTAGAAAGGAAGCCTAATTAAATCTAATCAATATGACCCCAATCGTAAATATAATATTGACTCAGAAGCAAGAGTTCCTGGGGTTTGACCTGGAAAATTTTTCGAAATTGAAACGCTAAAAACGCAATTTCAGAATTGCGTTTTTGAAGTTCTTATTTCCAAACGTTAGTTCTAATTTCAGAAAACGTAGTTTTTTATGATCCTTGGTAATGTTAGCAAGAGGGAGGGGGAGGTCTAAGTAGTGTTAAATGGCCGCTTCTGCGGCAGGAGGTGCAGGTGCAGGGATGTGCAGGGTCCTGCACCTCCCAATCTTCCCCTGCACCTCCCCCACCCTGGGTTGAGTTGTTTAGGGGCTGCTGCTTGGGGTTGAGTTGTTTTCAGGGCCGCCGGGAGTTTTACACGTTGAAGAAGGTTATGAGGCTTTTTTTCGAATGGCAACACCTTTTCTGGTTGCTATGACAACCAAATATTTAGGTTTCTTTGAATGGCAACACTTGTTGCGTTTTTGGGGCCGCCGGGAGTTTTCGGTTGGCAACACGTTCTTGCTTACGCAAGACTACAAGGTGATGATCTGGTTGCTATGACAACCAAATATTTAGGTTTCTTTGAATGGCAACACTTGTTGCGTTTTTGGGGCCGCCGGGAGTTTTCGGTTGGCAACACGTTCTTGCTTACGCAAGACTACAAGGTGATGATCTGGTTACCATGACAACCAAATATTTAGGTTTCTTTGAATGGCAACACTTGTTGCTTTTACGTTTCTTGCTGTCATGAAATGTTATCAACCACTGGTCATATCACATCGAGACGTTGCGATCAGCATGATTAAACAACACATGCGACTTAATCACC